>QUWT01000624.1:0-27308 GCA_004329165.1 Spatholobus suberectus | reverse complement strand
ATTAAACCACAAACATAGATCACCAATGTCATTTTTTACTTATCAAAAGCCAGGCAAGCACATGAAAATCCAAGGCAAAATTCGGTTTTATTATCTTTTTATTATTACGTTTAATTTTAATTATTTTTAAATAAAACCATTTTAAAACTAAAACGAATTAATCGAACCTTATCCAATAACTTTATTGTTTATAAAAGTAATTTTTATTAATTGAAGCTCAAAGTTGTTCGGCTCTCATGAGTCTATGAGCTGTGTATGGCTTGGATGTTGCAAGGTTGAGTGTGACCGTCTTTTGGGGTGGTTGAGCATTCATGGCAAGTAGGTGAATTCACGTCATGTTAAGGATGTCATATTTTCAAAATGATTTAAAATGAAATATAAAAATATATCTTCCGTTCTTTCATATTGCTAGTTGCAGTTTTATAGTATGATATTGTTTTCTTTACTTTTTTGTTTTGATAAACTTTATCATAGTATGAATTTAGAAAGTTTATTATTTGGTAAATATTTATTTAAAAACAAGAGTTTAATGAATATAACATTATCGGTGTAAAAATTTTTATATTGTCACCAATTAGAATCATTATTAATATGACTTTTAAGATTGATATTTTAAAGTTAATAAATTTACTATATATAATGATTTTTGATTGGATAACAGTATAAAACTGCTTTATATTATCAGTACATAGCCTATTTTCTAAAAAACAATTTTTGGACCAATACATGCTATGCACAAAAAATGAGCGAATGTGCGATGCCCAATCTTGCTTTTAATGTGGTGTGATTAGTTCTGTACCAATATCAATTGATATATATATAAGTCGTTATTATTGATTGAAAAAGGGAGGTGTGAAAGTTAGATACCATACCTAAGGTCACAAGCCTTGTTAATATGGACAGAAAATATGTTCCTAACAGGAATATGAAATATTGGGTAGAATCGGTTTAAAAATCAAGAATTTCAAAATGTTTATTTTTAAGCTAAATATATTTTTGGCTTTCATTTTTTTTTTTTAATTTTAGTTTAGTCTTTTAAATTTACAAAGTTTTATTTTGATCTCTTAAAATGTTTTTGTTAAACCAAGTTGATCCTTTTATTAGTTTATCATACTAACTTAGTCAATTTGTTGGCATGTGGCAAATTGTGAAAGATGTTACGTCATATAGACATTTGTCCATGTCAACCAAAATTAATGGTTAAATTAACACCATTAGTATAAAAAAACTAATAGCAAAACCAACTTGGTTTAATAAGACACTTTAAAGGATTAAAGTAAAACTTTTTAAACTTAAGAGACTAAATTGAAATTATAAAATAAGATAAGGGACCAAAAATTTATTGTAACCTTTTTTTATGGATTTAATTTCTATGCACTGTCACAGTAAAAAAATTTACATTTTTAATCAATCAAAATTATAGTGGTATGATTTTTAATGTGATTATTGTAAAAGTTAACAAACTTATCATACATGACATTTTATGATTGGATGACAATGTAAAAATTATTTACACTATTAATGTATACACTATTTACTTCATTTTGATTATCTCAAAAACTTATTGATAAATCTACATTTTATGTAGATTTATAGAGCAAATTCACATGATTTTTGCATTAGCTCATAGGAAATTCATAAAAAAATATAGACCATTAATAAAGGATTTCATGCGATGTGCGTTTCTAAGCTTTTTATTTAAAATTACATGAATTGTCTTAATTTTGTTGGATTTTATGAAGGAAGTTAGTTGAACAGAGAAAGAAAATATAATCCACAAGCACAAAAGAGTATTATACTTATCAAAGTGAACTTTAAAGAAGCAATAACCAAGGTGAGGACTACAAAGAAGCCTATAACACAAGAATGGGCCAAATAAGAGCCTTGAAACACAAAACGGAGTGCACAAGACTGCACCCGCCCGGCAGGCTCTGTAGACCGCCTGGCGGGCCTTGCTCTAGAGGTATCCTACCCAGCGTGTTATGTAGCCTACCTGGCAAGTCAGCACGCTCGGTGTCAAAATGAAGCAAATTCCTTCCGAAAAAATCGCCCAGCGAGTTTCCAACCTTGTTGGGCGGGTCCGAGGTCCAACTTTTAATTTTATTTTAATTTTTAATAGGCCTAGATTGTGCAGAATAGACTGAGTTAAGCCTCTTACTCAAGAATTCTGAAATTATATTATAAATAGCAAGGAGTAAAGCACAATGGGGATCACCTCTATCTTATCTCAATTCCTTCCCCAATTTTTCTTTTTGTCTTTGGCTTTTAAAGAAGGATTCTTGGAGGGCAATGGGATACTCAGAGTTAGAAATTGGGGAAAAACCTTTTCTTGTAAAATATTTCTTCTCTTTCCTCTGATATATTTCTTAAAAATTATGATTTCTCTTCTTGCCATGAGTAGCTAAATTCCTTGTTAGGGTTATGGTGTACTTAGTGTTTGAAACCCCTAAATGCTTAATTTAATTGAATTCTTGTTTCTATTCAGTCAATTAGATTGCTCTATTGCTTTTATTTTCTTACTTGGAATTGATCATCCCTTGTATGTTTTGAATCGATTAATTGAACGACAGTCGTATTGCAATTAATTGGTAGACGTGTAGGGTAATCAAATTAGGTTTTGTCATATGATCAACCTTCATTCTTAATTTCCAATTGGATTAAATAATTAATTAATCCCCCTTTTATTCCTCATGCCTTTCTAGGGTTTTAATACCTCATATAATCAATTGGAAAATTAACTTAGAAAGGACTATTGCAGTTTATGACCAACAATTGACAATAAAATGCGTAGGGAAATATTGGTAATTGACAAATAGTACAAGCTTCAATTAGAATTAAATGTGAAGGAACTTAAAAGCACGAAGGAAACTTCAACCCTAAGCCTATTTTCATTTGAATTTTTTCTCTACTTGCCATCGCTTGTTTTACAATTCCTGTTACACGTTTATCATTATTGAATCAACCTACTGCCTACTTAATTTCACCTAAACAATATAAAATCTCTGAAAACTAGTAATCGCCATTTAGTCCTTTGGGTTCGATATCGGGACTCGTGTCTTTTTGTTACTATTACGATAAGGGTACGCTTGCCCTTGAGTGTATTTTTAACGCATCAAGTTTCTGGCGCTGTTGTCGAGGACTAATTGTGCGATATTAGAAAAAGGAGATTCTCGTTGATTTAGGCATTTTATTCTTTGTTAATAATTTCTTTTTATTTTTTATTTTCTTTATTTTATTTTTTCCTTCATTTTTTGTTTCGCAAGATTTCTCTAGTTTTGTTTTTCTATTGCTTATGCTAACCCGCTCTAAAAGGCCTATCTTACAATTTGATTTTGAAATCGAAAAGATAGCTCATAGGTTAAGAAAGGAGCAAAGGACAAAAGGCATTATAGTAGAACAACCACGAGGGACCTTGTAGGACTATTTTGCTCCTACCATTGGGGTGGCTGACAACATTCATCGCCCTATGTTAGAGGCAAATAATTTTGAGCTCAAGCCTGCACTTCTTGCCATGATGTAGAATTCTGGGCAGTTTGGGGGCTTGCCTACTGAAGACCCCCTATGCCACCTAAAGAAGTTTCTCAAAATCACTGACATCGTGAAGTATAATGGTGTCACTCAAGATGCCATTAGGCTAAGGCTTGTTCCTGTTCTTTTTGACGGACAAGGCATTGGCCTAGCTATATTCATTGCCAGATGGGTCCATCACCACATGGGACTAATGCATCGACAAGTTCCTTAAGAAGTATTTTCCTCCAACCAAGTTCAACAAGCTATAGAAGGACATTATGAATTTTGTTAAATTCAAACAAGAGTCCTTGTTTGAGACCTAGGAGTGGTTCCAGGATTTACTTAGGTAATGCCCACACCATGGCTTCCCAACGGGGCAACTAATCTAGATCTTCAATAGTGGGATCTCCACTCAAAATAGGACTAGCAT
The DNA here is from genome assembly GCA_004329165.1 of Spatholobus suberectus. Lineage (NCBI taxonomy): Eukaryota > Viridiplantae > Streptophyta > Magnoliopsida > Fabales > Fabaceae > Spatholobus > Spatholobus suberectus. The sequence goes on along the minus strand of QUWT01000624.1, from coordinate 23,368 downwards.
TGATGAGCTTATGGAAGAACCATTTTGAAAAAGTCACCTAACGAAGCCTTTCTATCATTGAAGATATGGTCGCTAACAATTACCATGCTTCTTTTGGAGACAGACACATTCTGAAGAGACCTGTGGGAGCTTATCAAGTTGAGTTCAACACATCTGTGGACTGCAAACTTGATACTATCACTAAGTAGCTAGAGATACTTATGCAGGTACAAACTCGTCTTCTATCTCCACCACTTCCCTTCCCGTATGTGATCAGTGTGGAGCAATTGGGCATGAAGGAAAGGATTGCCAAATGAGCAATTGCTTTGCTAAAGTTGTCAAGAAAGCTAATTACATAGGCAGTTCAAGCAGGAACCAAGGAGACCCTTACTCTTCCATCTACAAGCCAACATGGAGGGACCACCTTAACCTCTCATGGGGTGGACAACAAAAGGTACAGAATCAGAATGTCTATAGACCCCACACATGCAGAACCAGGGTCCAACATAAGAGGAGAAGAGGCACAGCCTACAAGATACTATGATGTAATATATGGCCAAGAATGATGACCGATTCAAGTGCTTGGAGACACAAATAGAAAACTTTACTAATCTGTTATCTCAGAGGGCTTAAGGTTCTTTACCCACTCAAATTGAGCCTAACCAAAGGGAAGATGTAAAGGCCATTACTCTTAGGAGTGGGAAAGAATTGGAGGGACCAACCAAAAAGGAGATGCAAGCACCACCATAGAAAGAAGATGAGACTCTCATTAAGGTGAGTCATGTTGCACAAGGAGAAAAAGGTACTATGATTTTTGAGCCAACAAAGGTAAGTGCTCCTTTTTCCCAAAGATTGAGAGATGAGCAAAGAGATAAACAATTTTCTAAATTTTTAGAAAATTTCAAGAAACTGCACATAAACATTCCCTTTGTGGAGGCAATAGCTCAAATGCCTAATATACCAAAATTTTGAAAGAAATTATCTCAAACAAAAAAGATTAGAGGACTTTGAGCTACTGAAACTCAATGAGGAGTGTTCAGTTGTGGTACTTAAATAGTTGCCCCCTAAGCTCAGGGACCCAAGGAGTTTCACAATTCCCTGCACTATAGGCAACTCATCTTTTGAGAGAGCACTATGTGACTTGGGCGCTAGTATTAATTTGGTGCCCTTCTCTGTTTTTAAGAAGTTGGGGATGCAAAAGCCCCAACCTACTAACATATCTCTTCAGTTGGTTGATAGGTCTATAGCTCACCCTAGAGGAATAGTGGAAGATGTGTTAGTTAAGGTTGGCAAGTTCATTTTACCTATCAACTTTGTGGTGCTGGATATGGAAGAGGATGAGGACAGTCTTAATCATCTTAGGGCAGCCTTTCCTTAATACAAGAGATGCTTTGATAGAAGTTTGGTAGTAGAAGTTGACCTTTAGACTTGATGGTGAGGAGGTGGTTTTTAAAGTCTTAGATTCCTTGAAGAAGCCCTCCTTTTTTGCTGAAGATATGACAAAGGCTTCAAAACGTTCAAGGCTTACTACAAGCCAAACATACCAATCTCCTTGAAAATTGAACCCTAGTAGGTTTTGTCAAGCTCCCAACGATAAACAAGCGCTTCCAAGAGGCAACCTGTGTCAGTTATTTTATTTTATTTTATTCTCCTCTATTTTTGTTTTCTCTTTAGTTTTTTTTTTTCTTTCTCTTTTTTTTTCTATTGGTGCTTTCTCACTTGATTCAGTTGTTTAAGTACTTCTAGGGAATGTTCCAAAGATGCATAGTAGCCACAACAACACTTTTGTTTTTCCCCCCATTGAAGATAATGCTATAAGCAATCATTGAGGCAGTTGCTGATGGTTGCCTCTAGTTGCTAAGATTGGACTGTATTCCAAACCTAGTCCTTCTTTCTTTATTTTTACTTTGTTACTCTCTTTTTTCATTCCTATGGCTTTACTGAACTATTTTCTATTTGCTAATGTGATGATTATGCTTCATCTCTTATTTTAGCATCACTATTGATTGTTGCGTACTACTGTGTGCTTTGTAAGCACTCCACTCTGTATGTCACTCACAATTTGATATACATGATCCATCAGAGTATTACCTTTTAACATTTGCTAATCTTGAATCTGTCTGTGCTTTGTGGTTTTTTTACTATCATCTCCGTGTGAGAATTGGGCCTAAACAAATATTTTTTGTTTAGTGTGTTTTCTTCTTTGCATGTTATTTGCTTCAGAACTTGACTTGATTCTTATTTTTGTTACTTGATTTGTTCACATACATATGATAGAGGCATATTTCTTTTACTTGAGCTAAGGCCAAATATTAGCCACCATGTTTAATTATCCTTGGTTAGCCCCCTTGAGCCTGATTTCATCTATTCTTTGAATTACCTCGTTATAATCCTAAAAGAAGAAGAAATACAATTTTTCTTTACATTTAAGTTTTCTGTTACTGTAAACAAATATGGATGAAAAGTTGGCCAGCAAAAATATTAATGCCAAGGGATGAACAGTAGTGATGAAATGACTAAAATTGTGTTATGGTAGTCCCTTAATTTCAATAGCTTAGCCTAGTTCCAAACATTCCTAGCCCCATTACAACATGGAAAGACATCTTGAGTGTGTGCACTTGTTTTGTAATATTAATTTTAGACTCTTGTCAAGCATGTGGTAGGAATAACATGTGATGATGCTGAGTGCAAATAGAACCCAAATATGAGTTGAGTAAAAACACTTAGTCCTAAGGAGAGTAAAGCAGGTAGAAAGTGCAGGCAGGAGATTTACTGTCTTGTGTTAACTTGTTTTATTCTTGGAGGTAATTGTGACTCTTAAGACTGAGTTGGCTAAATATATGTGTGAGACTATTTTGAAAGAAAGGACAATTGTTAATTGTGATTGATTGAAAATGTCTTTGAATTGAGGCTGAAGGATATGCTCTGACCCCTTTTGTGCAAATTATTTCTTGCTTGAGGACAAGCAAAATCTTAAGTTTGGGGTTGTGATAAATCTACATTTTATGTAAATTTATAGAGCAAGCTCACATGATTTTTGCATTAGCTCATAGAAAATTTGTAAAACAATAGACCATTAATGAAGGATTTCATGTGATGTGCATTTCTAAGCTTTTTATTTAAAATCACATGACTTGCCTTAATTTGTTGGATTTTATGAAGGAAGTTTGTTGAACAGAGAAAGAAAATATAGTCCACAGGCACATAAGAGTATTATACTTATCAAAGTGGACTTTAAAGAAGCAAGACCTAAGGTGAGGACCACAAAAAAATCCTATAAGCACAAGAACGAGCTGAAAAGAAGACTTAAAACGCAAAACAGAGTGCAAAAGGCTACACCTAGGGATGGCAAAAAAACTCGCGCCCAGTGGATATCTGCAGATAAAATCCGCCACGGTAGAAAATGGGTACCTTAAATGGATACCCGCGAATATTTTAAATAAGGTATATCTGCTACCCGTTTATAAACAAGGCGGGTACGGGTATCATGGTACCGTACCCGTGAATGGGTACCCGCTACCCGTAATTATATATTTAGTTAAATACTTTATATATTAATATAGATAAAATTATATAAATTTATCCAAAAATTTTAAAACAATTGTTTATTATGAGAGAAATCTTATACAATTATATTACAAGAGAAAAAGAACATAAATTTGTGAGCATTTTAAACTATTTTTTTTAAGAAAAATTATTAGAATAATTAAAAGTTATATTCAAAGTGATTATTTTAAACAATAACTCTTTAATTTATAGATTTAAATTTATAAATTTAAAGTGATATTTATAGTATTTTATGATTGTCCACAACATATAAAATAAATTTATTTATTTATTTTGAAAGTATCCACGGATACCCATGCGTATCCGCTTAACGGATACTCGCGCAGGGTAACGGGACGGGTACGGGTACGGATTTTGTTTGGCGGGGCGGGTAGTAGCTACCCGCTACCCGTCCCCGCCCCATTGACATCCCTAGCTACACCAGCCCGATGGGCTCTGTAGACCACCCGGTGGGCCTTACTCTAGAGGTATCCTGCCTGGCGTGTTGTATAGCCCGCCCGTTGGGTCAGCACGCTCAAAACGAAGCAGATTCCTTCTGAAAAATCACTTAACGAGTTTTCAACCTCACTGGGTGGGTTTGAGGTCTAATTTTTAATTTTATTTTAATTTGTAATGGGCCTAGATTGTGCAAAATGGACCGAGTTAAGCCTCCTGCTCTAGAATTCTGAAATTGTATTACAAATAGCAAGGAGCAAAGCACAATGGGATCACCTCTATCTTATCTCTATTCCTTCGCCAATTTGTTTAGAGCAGGAGGCTTAACCCGATCCATTCCTTATAATCTAAGCCCATTAAAAATTAAAACAAAATTAAAAGTTAAACCTCAAACCCGCCTAGTGAGGTTGGAAACTCGTTGGGTGATTTTCGGAAGGAATCTACTCCGTTTTGATGTAAAGCGTGCTAACTCGCCAGGTGGGCTACACAACACACTGGGCAGGATACCTCCAAAGGAAGGCCCGCCAGGTGGCCTACAAAGCCCGCTAAGTGGGTGCGGCCTTGTGCACTTCGTTTTGCGTTTTAAGTCTCCATTTTGGCCCGTTCTTGTGTTTATAGGCTTCTTTGTGGTCCTTACCTTGGTTCTTACTTCTTTAAAGTTCACTTTGATAAGTATAATACTCTTTGTGCCTATGCACTATATTTCCTTTCTCTATTCAACTAACTTCCTTCATAAAATCCAACAAAATTAAGGCAATTCATATAATTTTAAATAAAAAGCTTAAAAACGCACATCACATGGAATCCTTCATTAATGGTCTATTTGTTTACGAATTTCCTTTGAGCTAATGCAAAAATCATGTAAACTTGCTCTACAAATCTACGTAAAATGTAGATTTATCACTTGTAGATTGTAACCCATTAGAGTCAATGTAGTAATAGGAGATTGAGTGTAATGACCCACTATGGCTACTAGACAATGCTACCATTCTACTATTTTTTTTCAAGAAAACTACCTACTCAACATGCAGCTAAAAATAATCATCAACATGTACATATATATAAGCATCATGTATAAGACCATCTGTCTCAACCAATATCAACTGTGCAACATATAAGATGCTTGTCAATGCCACGACCAAGATATACATCAGTAAGGGGGAGGGGATACAAAACACATTCCCTAAGACTGGTCAAGCTATACATCATGTGAAAATAAAACAAAACAACTATTCAAAAGAGTCATCTCACAAAGGGAAATGTGACCCATCGCATCCCATCGCCTCCAACCAAAAGCTTCGCCATCAACTGTGAGTAGTTGGATCCTCTAGAACCTCGCCATCTGCTCCGACGTCAACGATGTGACCATCACAGTCAAACAAGAACAATAAGAAGGCAAGGGTAAGCTTATCTTGAAACAATATATCATATAATACAAAAGAAAAGAATAGGAAATCTCCAATTCATACATCGACAGGTAAACATATCCATCCATTATCATGATTCAGTACCTTCATTTACATATATACGTAAGAATCCATATACAATTCTATAATACATGACCACATTATGAATCAGTGACACCAATTACCATTGTCAATGCATGAAGACCACTACTCTCGAAAGATTTATAACATTTCGAGCGACCAACATAAACATGTTCCTTAACATAACATCAACCACAACTATTGGGAAACACCGTAGCTCTGATCTACGGATAGAATCAAGTGGTTGATCAGGATAGATATATGTAGATAATGACTCACCACGAAACTAAGCTTGCAACGACCTTCGCCCCCTGTGGAATTGCTTGTCTACTTATCCCCCAGGTCCTAGGTGCAATGACCCCCACTGACCTTTCCTTAGGTTGGAGGTTCGTCTAAGCCTCAACTCTTGTCAACCAACCCACTTATGTGCTTACTCATAATGCAGTTACCATTACGGACTTATGCATCAATGCATGAACCACACCATCCACCATCAAACCAATATCAACAATTTAAAAAAAGTTTAACAATAACAGCATGTGAGCTCAATTCAGCACTACACATGGTCAACAACCACCAACAATCCTATGTAGGCTCCATTCAACACCTAGCATGGCAAATACGCAAGACCCTATCTAAGCAGCCTATACCTTTTTAGGATTTCACCAACAAATCCCCTCGACAACATGTGAAAGTCCTATCTAAGCAACCTTCCACTTCAACATAATATCCAATAATCAACAACAAATTAAAACCAGAACCCCTTTTTTTGAACACATTTGAAATCCTTACTGGTCAAAAATTCTTAAATCTTTAATTATTTAGAAGACTCGTTAATCTTGAGATTCACAAAACCTTTTAGAATAATTCTCATTCTTAGTTAAAGAAATCATATTTATGTTGTACATTCTTGTATCATTTCCAAATAAGGCTCTTGGAAAATGAATAACACCCTATTTTTATATATATATAATAAATTAAAATATGAAGCAGCAAATTTAAATTCTAAAATAACATATTAAATTCCAAAAGAACAGTTTAAATACTATAGTAACATGTTAACTCCTATAATAACAGATTAACAATTTAGAAGCACACTAGAAATCATTTACTAATATAAATAATTGATTATAAACCTCCATAATCGATTATCTCAGAACTAGTGTTAGGAAAACGATCCTTGGAGCTCGAATAATCGATTATCAACTTCTACAATAGATTATTTCAGAGATAGAATCATGAAAATAACCTCTGGAGCTCAGAATAATCGATTATAAGGTTCCCATAATCGATTATCTACGATAGAATGCGGAAAAACGCGATTTTTCTACTAGAGAGCTCAATCTTTTCAACAACTTAGATCTAGATTTTTGACTCATTGAGAGCCTCAACATCATTAATCAACCTCAACAAAGATCATATGCATCAAATTGTAAAACAATTTCAACTTTTTATCAACAAAGTCACAAATTTCTCATCCAAACCCATTTTTATCAAAATATCACCACAAAGTTCATTCTAGTAGAAAATTTGCCAATCTACAACATTATATCAGCACAACAGCATACACCCAACACAGAATAGTTATGAGTAAGCTTCCCTTACCTCTTGGAGCCTTCGAGGTTTGAATTGATGGAAGAGGAGAATGAGAAGGGGAGAGCCCTAAAGCTAATTCTTTTGGGAAAAACTGCAACTATAATAACACCCACACACAAACCCATGAAATTTGATATCAACACTTAGAATATAACACAAATTGTCCATACCCAAACATGATCTTCACCCCAATAATGAAAGAAAAGGAAAGGGGTACTCACCAAACGTAAGAACACAGTATTATCACAAATCAAGAGAGTGAAATATAGTCTTGGAATTTTGCTTCATTTCTTGAAGGATTTGAGAAGTAGACTGGAGAGTTTTAGAGAGAGTTTAGGTGTCTAGCACAAAATAAGAAGGAAGGGAGGGTTTGGTATCCTAAAAAAACATGTGGGCTCCAAGAGAAACTTTTGGGCTCACCAAGATCCATTCTCACATCTTAACATATCTAAGGCCCAAAACTGACTCGATACCACTGTTCACTCACCAGACCCATATAGACGTCATCAATGGAGGTATTTGGCTCAAACAACATTTTCTAAACTTTCACAATTCAAATTGGAATTTCTAAGACAACATAACATAGAAATAGCAAACACGCATCTAAAATTCATTTATTACTTTTTAATTACAAAACTAAATTTAATTTTCACTTTCAATTATTAAATCACTAAATCATGCATTCAGAAACACTGGCATTACATTGAGTAATTTGGCCAAGGTCTTAAAATTCATGTTGCCAATTGTAACAAAAAAAAAAACTTGTTATAATTAGGTTGTGATAATCAAGTTCTTAATAATAATAAAAATATGATTATGTTGTAATTAAAAACGGATACTTTATTTATAATTTTATTAAAAGTTTTATCACATTTTACAACATAATATTTCTTTGTTATTTTTATATACAAGTTGTCGAGCATTTAAGTATAAAAAGGAAAAAGATATTCAGACGAACGAAAATACTATTACATATTTTTCATTTTTATGAGATTAATAATGGTCTTATTGGTGGTCAAAATATGATAGAATAACTATTTTATTCTATTGTAACTAATTGTTTGGTTTACTAATAGAATATGATTTGCTTATCCTATTGTTTATCTTATCATGTTAGTGTAGTGTATTTCTTATCCTAAAAGGAGAGTTAGGTTAGAAAGTAACAAGATAGGATAGTCTGTCCTTCCCTCCCTCTTACCACCACCATCCCCATTATGATTGTTGCCACTACTATTATCACCACTGCCGCCGCCACCACCACCCCACCACCACTATCGTCAACATTGCTACCACCATTGCGCTACTATCACCATTGTTGTCATTGTTGCCACCACCACTACCATCACTGCCATCATCATTGCCACCATTGTAGCTGTCACAAAAGCCACCACCACTACCCCACCACCCTTGCTGGCTTCACTACCCCCGCCACCGCTACCTTTGATGCACTGCCACCACCCTTGCTTATGTCGCCACCACCACCGCCATGGTCGCCATCGCTACCACCACTACCCTCGCCACTATCATCATTGCCACCATCGTCATGCAACCACCACCAACACATTCACCACCACCACCACCATCTATCATATCCGATTTGTGTCAAATACAGGACAAGATAACTCAATAATGTTGTGTGATGTGCACCAAACATTAGATAGTATTAAAGCTTATTTTACCTTATCCTTTTATGTTCTTATTCTACTCTTATATCCTATCATATCCTATCCTAACCACCAAACAAGCCTAAATATCTAGTATTAATATTTTATACTAAAGTAATAAAGACCTAAGATGATGTTAATTAATTCAACAAAAAAAAAGATGATGCTAATTAAACCACAAAATCTACGGATTATTGTAATTATTATGTCACCAACTCTTTAAAATATATTTTCTCAATTAAATAATATTCAATATATATAATTAATTATACAACCCTTGATAAATTACGAATCAATAATTCTACTTATTTTTCATTGACATCAAATTCAAGTGTTAATTTTTTAAAATATAAATTACAATATATTATTTAGATAAGATTGTTATAATATTTCTATTAAATTGGTGTAATATTTTTGAATTATTTATAAATAAAACTATATATGTTCATCATTAAATAAAATATCATATAGTTATAATGAGTAATATTTAAAATGTTAATGTAAAAAAAAAATCACAATTAATAAATAAAATTATTTGTTTAGTTAATATTATCATTCATAAAGAATGACGTAGGATAAAAATTCTCCATTAGCTATATCATTATTTAGCTTGTATTTTAATATAAATAGGTGTAAGAAAATTGCAAAATTCAATACAAGAAACACAAAGAATCTAATTCTTTAGAAGAGATGAAGAATTCCTAGAGATGTGAGAGATAAATTTTTTTAAAGAATTCTAGCTTCTTTGTATTCTTTTCTTATATAAAAAAAAATATTTTCTGTACCCCTTACATTTTATATAGTTAAAGTTTCTTCGTCAAATACATTTTTTACAACAAATTTCATTCAACTTGCAACATCAACTCCCAAATATTTGCAGAAAATTAGTCTGAAATCAATAAAATTAGTAAAAATCAGTGGGGAATCGGTTTTTTTTTTAAACAAATATTTTTTAAACAATTAATTTAACCAATAATATTTTTTAATCGAATGAAGGATTAATGTTAAACTACAAAATGCCCCTTACTAAGGTATGAGATGGTTTGTAATTCTTAGTTTTCATACGTTGCAAGCTTGAAAGTTACTCGCCATCTGATGTGGAATTTATAAGTATAACCTTATTTTGTCTTATAGAGAGAAAAATATAGAAAGAGATTAGTTTATATATAGATGTAAAATGAACACACATTTGCATTATATAACAACTTTTTATTAGATAATTATTTTATAAATTCACCATCAGATTTAAAAGTTACATATTTTTTGAAATACATACAAATTATTTAATTATTTTTGTATTATTATTCAATTCTATAAAAATTATATATATATTTGAATATTTGTCAATTGTGAGACTTTGATACATAAACAAAGGAATAACTAGAGAAAACTCACAATTCGATCCTTAAAAGTTTACACAAGCCATTACATTAGTCACCTAAAAATTTTAATAATTAAATTAGTGTCTAAAACATATTTGGTGACTACTTTAGTCCTTTACGAGAATAAATATCGTGATATTTTAGATATTTAAGGAATCAATTTAATGATAAATTAATAATGTATTTGGTAAAAGTAGCTAATAAGTTAGTTGAAAGTTAAAAATTACTAGTTGAAAGTTGAAAACTGATAAATTGTTATGAAAATAACATGAAATTATAAGAATTTTAGAAGTAGAAAAGATATAGAATAGAGAGAATAAGAGAATGAATAGAATAAGGAGTTCCTTGTTGTATTTCCAAAAATGAGATAGTTTATTTATAGGTACAAACTATAATTGAATGGTTACAAATAATTTAATAGTATTAATGCAAAATATAATAGTCATAATTTACCATGAATATGGACAATCACCTATTAAAAATTCATAACACTTTCCCTTGGATGTCCATTATTTAAGAATGTGCCTCGTTAAAACCTTATTAGAAAAAATCTTGTGGGACAAAAACCTAGTGAAGGAAAAAGAGTACGTCATTGTTGATACGTCATCATATATTGCATCATTAAAAACCTGCCAAGAAAACCTAATGAGACAAAACCATGGCAATGGAAAAAAGAGTGAAGAGTGCCAAACATACTATTTCTCCCCCTCATGCAGACAATTGTCTTTAAGATGATAAAGTCTAATCTTGTGTACTAGTTACTTAAAAGTTTTTCTTGGCCTGACTTTGTAAAGAAATTTGCTAGATTCTCACATGAACGAACTTGTTGAATCAAAGACCAAATGCATTGTTGACTTGCCTCGTGTAATGCTAAATTTCTGCATGATTAGGTGACGCAACTGTTTTGGTTTGTTTCACATATCACCATAAAATTATTGTACCACCACATGTAAACAAATATTCTATTTATGATCTATCATTATGAGTGTTTGACAAATAACCTCTAAGATAATGAAACATGTGCTTGACTTCATTCTAATGTCTTCATGGAGGTGGGGAACTATATCGTACTAGTAAATTGATGGCAAATAATATATCATGTAGTATCTAATTATCAAGATACATTAATGCTCCAATAGCACTAATATATGGTACTTTAGGACCAAATAGTTCTTTATCATTTTCTCAAGGTCTGAAAGGATCTACGTTTTCATTGTCAACATTGACTTTATTTTGGTTCCATTATATTCCATTCATGACATAGTTTGATATCTCTTTATTTTCACTATTTTCAAGTACTTAGGTTCTTTTGGAACTAAAATATTAATCATGTCAAAGGAATCTTTTGGAGTTTCCATATTCTCAATTTGGCCATCTTTACTTTTTAGCTCATTTTATTGTTTGAGGATATTTATCTTTGGAACCAACAAGTCTACCACACTTCATGCAAGTTTGAGACTTGTTTGCAATATTAAATTGTCCAATAGGGACATCAATTTTATTGGAGCATTAACAATTGGTACCTTTGACTAGCCACTCCTTTTGGCTAAACTTTGTAAATGAATTATCTTTTAAACTCTTGGTTCACATTATTTCGTGTAAGGATCAAGATGATAATTCATTCCAATTAATTTCCTTTTCCAATTGGTTATTTACTCCCCCTAATGTTGGGAAAATTGATTCAAAATGACAATTAACAAATTGATTCGTAAATAAATATATTGTTGATTATTCAACATATATTTTTTATAGATGAATATTTATACCCAACATATATTCTCAATCTTCTTTGAAGACCCATTTTAGTAAGTTGTGGTGGGTCAATTGAAATATATACAAAACATCCAAAAATTCTTAAATAAGAAATATTAGGTTGTTAACCAAAATTAATTGCAAAGGGGAGAGCTATTTATAAATGTTTGGCTTTGATGCAAATCAATGCTACAGCATGTAAGATAACATGTCTCCAAGTAAAAATTGGAAGTTTTGATCTCACGAGTAACAATATTGAAATCAATATTAGACACTTAATAAATAATTCTGTAAGTTTACTTTGTGTATATGAACATATGCTACATGATGTTCAATAACAATTCCAATAGGCAAACAATATTTATTAAAAGCCTTATATGTAACTTTACCAACATTATCTGTAACACCCTATTTTTCCTAATGCATGATTAAGCATTTTAATAACTAAAAAGTAGAAATTAGATATGTAATCTAGGTGATTAAAAGAAATAAATAAATTGTTGTTATATATGCTTTGTTGTATATGATGATAGTTGTGTGTTGTTTGTTTGAAATTCAGGTTTAATTTAGAAAACTTGAGATATGTGCTTGAGCCAATGTGGGTTTGTTGTAAGTGTGATTTTGGGTTTTGAGAGAAAAAATAGTTGAGTTAAACCAGTTTTGAAATAAGAAAGTGGTTTGGTGAGATTTAGGCCTTAGTTGGCTAAAAGTCTATGTGAGAACTCCAAGAGGTCCAAGTATAAAAGGGAGAAAGGAGAGGAAGTTCTCTTATTCTTCCTCATTCTCATTCTCTCTCTTCTCTTCATCTCTCTCTTTCTTTCTCTAGAATCCTTTGAGTTAGAAAGGGTGTTAGAGAGATTTGAGCACATTCTAGTGTTTATGGTGAGGAAAGGGGCGATTCCTAAAAGATTTGGCTCAAGAACATCGGATTCTCAAGGAACCTAAATCTGGATTTGGAAGATTTTAAAGGTAAGGGAAGCTTACTCTTGCTTGGTTTTACGTTTGTGGTTGTTGATATGTTGATTTAATGCTTTAGAATTAGTTGATTTCAGTGAATATGTTGTGTATGTGGATGTTGATATCAAAATGGGTTTTGGAAAGGAATTTTGAGATTGATGGATGATTTGTGGATAAAATTGTTATATAATCGGTTAGAATTGTATTAGAAGTGATTAAAATTGTTTTGTCATGTTTGTTGTTGATTGATTTCATCAAAATTGGGTATTGATGTTGGATTTGTGAAGAAAATGAGCAAAATCGCACCCAGCAATTTATAGCTCACTCAACAATGGATATTTCAATCACTGGAAGATGAGCTCTTGCTTAGTGACAAAAATGTTTGCTTAGCAACAGATTTTGAGGTCGCTAGAAGTCCATTAGCTTAGCGAGTGAAATGCTTGCTCAACGATGGTCGCTTAACGACAAAATTTTCGCTCAGCGACGGAAACTGATGCTCTCCGTTAAGCCATTTGCTCAGCGATGGAAATGTTCGCTTAGCGACGGATTTTGCAATGGTTTTTTCTCGCAGCGACATAAATGCTCACTTAGCGAGAGGAAAATAGAGTTTTTTTCTTCTCTTATTATTTTTGTTAGTTGTTGATGACTTTATTGATTTCCATGAATGTCAAATGTATATTTTAAGTTAAGTGGATGTTTAAATGATTTTCTAAACGAGTTTTGGGGTTTTCTTTATTATTGTTGTTGAGGATTTGGTTGATAAGTTGTAAATGTCTCGCTGAATGAAACATGTGTTCGCTGAGTGAGAATTCTTCCTAAGACTTGGTTGCTCTCTGGGATTGATCTCGCTGAGTTAGACTTATACTCGTTAAGCGAAAACCTTCGAAGAGAGATTGTGCTCTCTGTATGAAAGGAACTCGATGAGCAAGCATATAGATAGCTGAGTGAGCATGTAATTCTGTTTTGTTGTATGAGAATTTTTAAAAGTATGTGTTACTTGGACATTGTCTTATCTATTGACCATGCAAGAGGCCAGTTTGGGCGTGCATGGGGTTGATTTGGGGTTAATGGTGATTGTTGGATCACAAGTGGTGCTGAGTAGGTCACATGGTGATATGTTGATACATATATGCATGATATGATGATTGTTGTGGTTAGGTTAATGGTTGTGAGGATATGTTGACACATATATGTATGATATGATGATTGTTGTGGTTGAGTTGATTGTTGTGCTGATACATGCATTGGCATGCATATGTTGTTGGCTGAGGTTGTATGGGCCTCAAGTTGTATGCGGGTAAGCATGGAAATTGGGGGTGAATGGAGCTGCGACTCATCTAGGCCTCCAACTTAATGCCTGGATAAGAAATGTGGTTTAAAAACTGGACCTTGGGGATAAGTGGATGAGTAATCTCGCAAAGGGCCAAGGCAATGCAGGCCTTGTGTCGCGGTATACCACCACCTACATACACTTATCCTGACAACGTAAGCTTATCCAACTTATCAGAGTTTTGGTAATCCCTGAATGGTGTATGGCCATGGTAGGGGAAAAGACTTGGCTGATTGCCCGAAATGTAGAAATCTCTTGAGAGCCGTGTCATTCATACATTGACATATAGGGTTGACAGCATAATGTGTGATGTTGTTGTGTATGATATACTGAAATGTATGAAAACTCATTTCTGGGCAGATTTAGTTTCTATGTTGGTGTGATTGATGATTTTGATTATGTTGGATTTCATAATATACATTGTTTTTTTTTTTTTTATGTAAGCGTACCCTTGCCTTACTGTTTTGTTTTGGTATGGTTGTTGTTGTTGTTGTATGGTGCTATGACTGCGATGATCACGTCGTTTGGCGTGGGAGTAGAGGGAGAGGCATCTGCAGATCCAACTTTAGAGAGCTGATGGAGGAGGTTTCAGATAAAGACTTTTGGAGACCTTTTTTGGGTGGAGTTTTCTAAAATTTCTTTTCTTTTGTTTTAATTTTGATGTCTCAGTTGTATAGTTGACTAGCTATAGGAAATTTTGTAATTGTATATAACCTTATATATATATATATATATATATATATATATATATATATATATATATATATATATTATCATTGTATTTATATATATTTTATACTTATGAATAGTGATATAATCATGTTTATGTTAATGACTAAACCTATGGGTAATGTACAAGGAATGTGAGTAGTACTGTAGCGACAGAGGGTCGTTACATTATCAATACGTATTTTCTTAATTGGATAATCTGGAAAAAGAGTTTTAAGTCAGATTAAGCAATCTCGCAAACACATGGTTGCAAGTTGACAACAAACAAACATGTGACCATCTAATTGATGCATCAATTAAAACTATAAAATATTTAAATGGTCCATATGGTGGGTGTATTAATATTGCCTTATATACATTCTAAAAATGTGAGAAATTCATTCTCTATTTTGTTGGTGATTGTTAAATTATCAACTTCCTTGGGAACAAACAATACATAAAAGACTCTAGAATGGCCCAACCGGTCATGCCAAATAACAAACTTATTTTGATTCATAAACTTCTAGTTTACAACATTGTGTGTTACAATTGTACTAATAAACATGTAGCACAAAGCAGAGAAAAATCAATTTTTTTTTTCACATACATTTTTATATGTTATCCCACTAGCTTTTATAAGCATATACTAACCTTATTATCAAATGTTAGTTACAAAACATTAAAATCTAACTGAATTGTAATCAATTTGAAATTAAAACCATTAACCATTTAATAGTTGTTGAAACTGTAATTCTTTAATTAATCTGAAACATTCAAATCATAAGTGTTAATCATATCTAATAAAAACTCTAACATTGATAATAATGATTAAAACTCATATAATAAAAATAAATTATTCAAATAATTATTTTACGAAAAAAAAAACATATGTGCTATATTCATTTTAGGGAATAGAGCTATATTAGTCGAACAAGTCTTATGATTTTTCATCAAAAACTCATTATTTTGTTTATCCATGAGGAGACAAGAAAACAACTCAATATTTCTTAAATAATTTTTCTTGATATTGTTGCTATAGGAGCACGTTAGATGTATGAAAAATGGAAAATATTATTCTAACATATATCCTCACCAGTATTTTTTTTACACAACTTCAATAGAAAAAATAATGAATATTGCATAATTATATTCATTTACAATTTTAAAATATTGTAAAAATAAATGTATCCAATCATAATGATCTTTTGGGAGAATCACAATTTTGTGATGGCAATGTAAGTGATAATACCTAAATAATAATGTATAACATCTAATGTATAAACATTACCATAAATGTTACACTGTATAATAGTCACATTTAAAAATATATTATAACTTATATTTAATTATATAATAATTAGTATAAAGTAAAACCTTCTCAATAAAAATAATACATTATAATATTAAATGAAATGTTATATAATAACACATCATTTATCAAATATATTATAATAATAATTGTGTCTCCAATTTTATCAATACATCTAGGACATTATAATATCTTCACACATTTTGCTTATATTAAACAATATAGAACGTGGAGAAACAAAAATTACAAATATGACATGATAACACATTATAATATTTATTTATATATTCACTTAAATATTAGAATGTGGCATATTATAATATTAATGATATAATAACCAAGTAATATATTTTGAAAAAATATATAACAAACCATACAATAAGTTATATGCAACAAAATAAGACTAGAATTGTACATTTCATGCATTAACAAATTAATAAATTATAATAACAAATTAATATGTTATACAATATTTAATTATCATAACAAATTAATACATAACTATAAATTAAAATAATAATACGTTATAATATAATTGATTATAATATAAATCTATTAACAAAAGTAACCATTGTAAAGTTTTAATACTTTATATATTTAATCTATGTAATATCAATGAATGGTTATGAATATGAAGGTCTAAAAGTCTAAAACGATTTACGGTTATGAATAATGTCTAAAACAATTTCTTTTTTTGTTTTCTATTTTTTATTTTATTTTATCTATTCCTATAAAGTCCATTGTCCACTTTGGCTGAGAAGTACAATTCATAAATTTTATAAAGATGAATAAAAATAAGAACACAATGTGATTAAAGCTTTAAAGCATTTGTGACAATTTGCAAAAGTACTTAACACATATTAATTGAGCAAACACCTGGTGCTCCAAATAGTATCGAAAGATTAAACATAATATATCATATCATCTTTTTACTTTTAGCATTATTTTTCTGTAAGAAAATTATTCCTTTTTTTTTATTTTTCCCACTATTTTTCCATTTTAGGTGAAAAAAATACTTTTCTTTTTTACTTTTGCACTATTTTTTCACTTCTGGTGAGAAAAAATATTTTTTATTTTCACTTTTCACACTAGTTTTTTACTTCTGATGAAAAATTTGTTCTTAGAAATTCCTTCTTTGATAGAGTTTTCAAGACCCATTACACCTAAATGAGTTTCATATTCACGAACATAATATAACAATATATAGCAAATGCATAGTATGAAGAATATGATTAGATAGAAATGTTGACCTTCAAGTAAAAATTTTAAAATATTACTTTCTCCAATAAAATTTTTTACAAGGCTCTTTCTTACAATCTACAATGCCAATAGTGAATATGACTAATAGGGGAAAAACAATCGTGCTGATAACATGTTATGAAAATAACATGAAACTATAAGAATTTTAGAAGTGGAGAAGACATATAATAGAGAGAACAAGAGAATGGAGAGAAGTTTCTTGTTGTATTTCCAGAAATGAGATAGTCTATTTATAGGTACAAACTGTAACTGAACAGTGACAAATAATTTAATAGTATTAAGGAGAAATATAAATAGTCATAATTTACAATGAATATGGATAGCCACATATTAAATATTCATAATATAAATTAAATTATTTAATTAAAATGTTTAGTAAAGTTAGTTGTTAACTAGTTGAAAAATTGTAAAAGGACATATTTATATGGTCTTTATATAATTTCTATTTTTCCATACAAAAATATCCTTTTAGGTAACTCTAATTTTATTTTTCTCACAAATTTTGAATTCTTATCTCCTTTTTAAAGATAAAATATTTTATTAAAAATCAAAATAAAGAATGTAATAAGTAAAATAAATAGTATAATAATTAAAATAAGAATTAAATATATTTTTAGTCATTGTAAAATAAGTGAGTTTTGATTTTAGTTCTTTTAAAAAAATTCTTTGGTTTTCATCCTTAAAATAACTAAAATCATTATTTTTGGGTCCCTACTATTATGTGACACTTGTTAATTGTTTATGTGTTTAACGGAGGTCAAGTGAATATTCCAGGTGACACCCACTAGTGCTGTAGTACCATGTTAGCATATAATACCTTTAAAAAATTTTCTAGATCCCTAGAAAAAATGTTATTTATCTACCTTAAAATGAACATTAGGGACTAAAATTAGTTATTTTAGATTTTAGAAGGATAAAAATCAAAGAAAAATATTTTACATGGACCAAAACCAATTTTTTTTCATTTTATAGGGACAAAAATAGTAATTTCAAATTTTAGAGAGATAAAAAACAAAGAAAAAATTTTACGGGGACTAAAATCAAAACTCGCTCATTTTATAGGAACTAAAAACATATTTAAACCTTAAAATAATTTATCTTTATTTCTTTACTTGTATTTATACTTTTGAATTGTAATTAATAATCAATATTTTAACATTGTATTTTTTTCCCTTAATAAGTTACACATTATTTGCCTTCTCTTTTGAGTAAAAATTTGTACTCATAAAATTGCATCTTAGGTTTTGGGTATTTCATGGAATGTCAATATTGAGTAATACATATATTGTAATAATTAAAATAAATATTTTATATTGAAAAAACAACCAAAAATAGTATAATAATTAAAAAGTACTTAGAATATTTGTAGTCACATTTTATTCTATTATCTTAAATTAATAAACAAAATAAACCTTTCATCTACCATTTCTCAATAAATTAGCTATATTGTTACAAATATTCTTCATCTCAGTAGATTTCTCCTCCATATTTTTCCTGGTTGTGTTACTGCTAATAAAATATGAGGGTTCATCATTGGATATGTAATTTGGATGTTGGTTAAGTCATCTTATTAGTTGTTGTAGATATAATTATGTAATGTATATACAATAATTATATAACAACAATTTGGGTATTTACATTATATTGCGATATATATTTCAGCTAAGTATCTTTAATTTTCCTTCAACACTTTAAGTGAACTTTTGATACAACTTTGAAGAGATGAATATGCATGGTTGAAAACTTTCATGAGCATTGTTTGAGACTATAAAGTAGTTTAAAGTTTCGAAATATGAAATGAAAGGTACATCCCTAAAATAATGCTAATCAAGAGTAGACAAGTGACAAGCCAAGTGAGAATATTTACCGTAAACCAAGATGACTTCAACAAAGTAGATACTGATATCAATGGCTAAGCTCGATCTAGGCACAAAATGACAACACAAAGATTTTTTGGGATAAAGAGGTGAAAAGGGATTTTAACTAAATTATATAAACAAAGAAAGAGTAATAGTAAAATTATATTAAAATGTTAAGGATAAATATGATAAAAAAAATTATAAGCTAGTTGAAGAAGTTTAAGTGAAATAAGCTAATTTCACAAATATTTTTAATTTGGTCAAGCAAACTTTTGTAAATTAGTCAAATAAGTTATAAGCTAGCTTAAATGTTATGCTAAATATACTCTTAAGTGACTCATTTAGTTACAAATATTTAAAGGAATATTATGACGATGATTTTAGTCTCTATAAAACTAATTTCTTTATCACATATTTTAAAAGACTAAAAATGAAATAGTATAACTTTGATAAATTAAATTTGATATTTTTTCAGACAATTGTATTTCTTCTACATTACTTCCTTGATTGGGTTAAATGATCATTATTTAACTTTTCATTATTTATCTTTTTAATGTTATATGATGTAAAATACGGCTAATGTAATTTATTACTCTCGTTGTTCCATTTTATTTGACGTTTAATGTTTTAGCATGAAAATAAATAAATATAATTAATATTTAGATTTCATAAAAATTACTATGCAATTTTCTAATATATCCCTTGTCTTTCATATTAATTATATTATCTCATCTATACATTTTTTTTTTATTTTCTTACTCTACAATAAATGATTAAGGTTATAATAAGAAAAAAATATTTAATGCTTTATTGGTATTGTAAAATGACACTCAAAATGAAAGAAATACTTTTTGCTATAACATCAAACAAAATGGAAAGAAGGAAGTACTCAATATATATTATATAATGTTAGAATTATATATCAAATTATTGTTAAATTAAACTATAATTAAACCAATAAACTATAAAATTAGTATTTTTTTTATTAATTTAATAAACAATGTAATTATAAAAAACATTGCAATTGGATTTATTTTTATGTACAACAATCACACTGAAGGTAAAACCCATGACCTTATATATACTATCTCAATTCTCTGCCCACTAGGCTGTCCCTAGTAGGTTTTGCAATTGGGCATTTGTTTCAATAATTAGAAGATAAAAGTAAAACTGTTTATCAATTGACTTAGTTGATAATATTCAATGGCTAAACTTTTGTTATGGCTAAGGGCTCTCCCAATATATATATATATGTATGTATATATATATATATGTATGTATATGTATATATATATGTGTATGTATGTGTATATATATATATACATATACATACATATATATATATATATATATATATATATATATATATATATATATATCATACATGTATGCTATATATATATATATCAACATGTATGATATATATATATATCATACATGGATGATATATCTATATAGATATATGTATGAAAAAGACTGGGTGAACCTCAAATACTAGTTAATATTAGAGAAGAAAAGAGAGCAAAATTATAAATATAATAGGTGATATGATATGATAAAAAAAAGATAGAAAAAATAATAAGTGTTAATGGAGTATTTGATATATAGAGATATCTATATACTCTATGCATATATAATTAAAAATTATTTATATTTTTAGTTAACACTAATATGATTTCCTATAATATTTTTAAATATCCTTTAAAGTTATTTATTTTACAATTATTAATGATTTTAAGTCATTGAAAAAGTATAGAAAATTTTAATTTATAATTTTTTAGTCATTGAGAGAGCATAAAAAAGTAGTCTTTAGTCATTTTCTTTATTATTATTATAGACAATTTTATGCTAACATTGCTCTTTAAGTTTTTGTTTTTGATAACATAGCCTTATGATTGATTTAATAACACTTTTTATACATTAATTATTTCATTAATTAATTGTCTTTTCATAATATAATTTTTTTTTTACATTTTCAAATGCATTTTTTTTACTTATATATTAGCATTACATTTATTAAATTTAATAAATATAATAATTAATACTATATTAGAAAAATACTAGTTTATTTCAATATTTATAAAAATACTAAATTAATAACATCAATTAAATACTACCTTAATACTTGCGTTTAATTTTATTTTATTATATATATAATATAGTAGAGTGTAATATATTTGTATTTGTTAAGGGAGGATAGTGTGTATTTTAACACCAGGAGAGAGAACAATATAATACTTACATCTTTGAGGGGTGGTAGTAAAACATGTTTTGGTAATACTAGTTTTTTAACTGAAGCAAACGGAACTTTAACAAAAATTTTAAAAAGAGTAATGTGTCATATATTCAAATCTATCATAAAAAGGGAGTGTATTTTTACACATAAAGAGAAAGTGCAGTGTAATATTCGTATCTCTAAGGGGAGAGGAGTATAATTTACTCTATATTTAATTTATATATTATATCGTAATGATTCCCAATTTTTTATTCCAAGCTCCACCACTGATAATATTCTTTTAAACTTAAAACGAAAAAAAAGATAACAAAATAAAATAAAATACAATTAAACACCCTGATATTTGCAACTCACGTGAAATACCAAAATTAACACCACAAATATTTAAAATTCTTATCTTTTTACAATTTAAAATTCTTTTTGGATGGACAGAAACAAATTTTTTTAACAGAAACAAAATAAAATTAGAAAATTAAGAATTATATCAAATAAGAAATCATGGAAGTTTATATGAATAGAATAAATTAAGTACATTAAAAATAAATATGACGGCGTAAGAGTTGGTGGCGCCTGAATTAAAAACAATGCGTTGGAACTTAGAAGAGATGACATAATATGCAGTTGTGCATTTGTCGGTGAGTTGGTCAGTATTGGTTTATAGTGCAAACATTTTGACATGGACTTTCCAATTACTTGGTCTTTTCTATATTTTTCTTTGTTAAATGCCGAGAATTACATCGTTGACAGGTGTTGTGTTATAAAAGTCAATTACAAATTAAAATATAATTAATTTGAAATATTTTTTTTAACTAACTTGTATTGATTGACAAGATTTTTAAATTATTTGTATTGAAAGATTTAAAAGTAAATATAACTGAAATAAATAAGTATTTATTCCAAATAAACACTTTATGGGCTCGACTCAACATCTAACGCATGCTCAATAACTCCATTTTAGTCGTACTTTCTAAGAGACCAGTCGCGATACCAAAAACACACAGGATTTTTGTGATCCTCGAATTGTTACATGTGTGACATGTAGGACCGTGTCTAGGAATTTTGGGACTTAAGACAAAATTTTTAAAGAAATTAAATGTAATATTAATTTTCAATTTTTATATTAATTATTTATTTTATTTTATTTTAAGTAGAAAAATCATTCAATTTATCTTATGACATTTTTATTAATCTTAGATAATATTCAATAACAGTAAATTAAATGGGATGGCTCAGGACTTGTGTTCTCTGCTGATTCCATGGGTGATGGCGACTCTAGCAATGAATCGTCAGATGGTGGTGATGGTGTTCAACCTCGTGTGTCCTTCAAGGATATGGTTATGGGAAATAAAGAAGCGTTGCCCCCAAGTCCAAAAGTTTATCTGATCAAAGAAAAGTTGGCGACAAGTGTTTATAAGGATGGTAATCCCTTGAAACCTATGGTGCACATTGCAGATTCTGTCTTTGATGGCCTGTGTGCTCCATGACAGGATGCTGTGGTGATCAAGCTACTTGGCAAAAACATTGGTTTCCATACCATGAAGGAACGTCTGTCCAGGATTTGGAAGCTGATAGCAGGATTTGAAATGTTGGATATTGGCAATAATTTCTATATGGTCAAGTTTGATTTGGAATAGGATCGTACGAAGGTAATGGAGGAAGGATCGTGAATGATCTTTGATCATTACCTTACAGTGCAAACTTGGTCTCCAGAATTTATTTCGCCAACTGTTAAAATTGATAAAACCCTTGTGTGTGTTTGGTTTCCAGGGTTGAATTTGGTATATTATGATGAAAGCATTTTATTAGCTCTTACTTCTACCATAGGGAAACCTATCAAGATGGATAGC
>QUWT01000623.1:0-222339 GCA_004329165.1 Spatholobus suberectus | reverse complement strand
GCATTTTGCATTGGTCTCCAAGTACACGAAATGAAAGTGGTGACATCAAGTTCACCATAATTAAGTATGCACCTGGAGACACAAACAACAATACGTTAAACCGAAATTTAATCAAATTTGCGATGAGACTTGACCACTATGTATTTATAAGTAAAAAAAATGAATCTTTCCAAACTGTCCAACTGGACAATTCAAGATTCAATACAACAATTACCACTTTAATCATTGTATTGAATTTCAAATAGGAAACTAAGGTTCACTCGTAATGCATAAATTCAATAGAAAAACAACACACAATTAAACACACAATATAATGCCTATAGTTTATACACAAATTTCGGCAAGTTCCTCTGTATTCCAATACTTTCCCAGAGACCTATTTACAGGTATTCAATAACAAAACCAAATGCCAATTCCATGTAAGACAATCCAATCCACAACAAATCTAATACTCAAGAGTTCACTAATCTCATAAAAATTCAACAGAGTTTCCTTTGTTTTTGGCACAATCTATCATACCTCACAAAGGTATGGTCAACAATACAGCGGTAATCAATTCTTCATTTTTTACTCAATTTATCTTATGAATATAGGGTAGCATTTAACCACTTCAATTCTCCCTTTTTTGCGTACTTTATCTTAAGGATGTATCTAAGCATATAAGTTGTCTTATCTTATAGTCTTTTAATTCCTAACTAGTGCCTAATCTAGGTAGCCAATTCTTTGATTTTTGTAATCCGCTAATTCTAGAGCTTTGGGTTTAAAACAAAATATAGTTACATTAATTATATTTGGCGACAATTAATTAATTCCTAATATAATTAAATTAATTTCTTACTTTTATTCTTTTCATTGCTTACTAACTTCAAGGTAATTAAGTACTAGCTAAAATAATCAACTCACTTAATTCTACCTTATGTAATCCAATTCTCAACACTTAAAAGTGTTACTACATATCATATAAGTTAATAACTAACTTAAATAATTTATCTTTTTCTTTAAAGATTCATAAATTCATAAACGTAAAAGAACTAAATTTTTCTTATATTGATGAACATATTCAAGCATAACCTTTAGTAATTAATTCCATAACAACATAATTAACATAAAAAATTAATTTCAATTAATATTAAAAATGTAATAACCATATTCACATGCACACTTGCTCTAAGGGCAGAATGAAAAAACCAATGCAAACCATAATGAACCAAATGAAAAATGACTAACCCGGTTGTCTACAGATTACACAAAGTGCACGACCTCCAACGCAGCAATGGAGCACCTTGAGTGACCCCCACCAACAGCAATGGTGCGAGCTCCAACCAAAGCAAACTTGGCACCTTGCTGGCCCTCCAACGACACCAATGGAGCGTCTTTTGTGAGCTCTAAAGACACCAAGCAACGAGCTTTAACATACCGACAGAATGGAGGAAATGAGGGGTGGATGGGGAAGAAGAAAGCTTGAAGAATGGAGGAAATAAGGGGCGAATGGGGAAGAAGAAAGCTGGAATGGAGGAAATGAGAGGGGATCGAGGAGCGCAAAGGATAAAAATAAATTAACTTTTTAAATTGGTTAAGATTGAAACCGGTTTAAAAAAGTGCGCGGGGATATTATTTAATTTCAAAAATGAGTTTTTAGATTGGTTATATTTGAACCGATTTAAAAAAGTTTGATATAAGTTCAAAAATGTCACTGTATTTCTGTTTTAATCGGTTCAATTTAACCGATTTAAATTCATGCTTTAAAATTCGTTTTGTGTAGTAGCGACACATCCATGAGTTATGTTAGATAGGATGAATGTAGTACATGTGTTTTTTTTGTTTTGTGCTACCACTGTTTTGTTGTGTAATGCAAAATATGCTATGATAGCTATTGGCCTTATTTTCAAATTTCCTTTGGTAAACTTGTATATTGTGTCTTCTTTGCAATTTAATTTGTCCCATCTCTTTCAAATTTTTTGTGAATTGTGGTGATTTTTCTAGTGCAACCTATTCTATGAGGTATGAATCTGTGTTATGGCTTGGAATATGCATGTGTATGATGGTGGTTGCACTATATTTTTGCATGGAATTAGAAATTGTGATGGTTCTAGAGGAGTTGGGATCGCTCCATTTGCATGAGTAGATAATCAATGGACAATTTTTAAAGAAGAGTATGGAGATGGAAATAGTTTTTTATATTTTGTTTTGGCGATATAAGAAAGATGTGGGATCTTTAGAACCTATTGTGGTTATAAAATTTTGGGGAAACATCCCATGGTTCTTAAAACCTTGAGGAGGTGTTTATGGAATCTTGACCCAAATACTAAGTTTTCAATTTTAGGATTTTTTTCACCCAAGTTGGTTGTACACAAGGACTTTTGAATTTTTAGCCTTGAAAAGTGTTTTTCATGGATTTGGCCTTTAAACATCATTGGGCTAAGTCTCGAAAATGTCATGGCTATGGTTATATAGTAAATATATCTCTTGTGTATGCTTTATATATTCACTTTAAAGGAGGTTTTTTGACGAGTATTGACTTATATTCCAGAGGAAAACTTTATAGTTTTCCTTTCTTTTGGGATTTCTAAAACTAATATCCATAATACCCTATATATTGATACTCATAGCCTTATGTTTACTAAGAGTGGGTTTTGAGAGGGTGAGAAAACCTATTTAAGTGGAGACGGGGCAAGAGTTTTTGTGAAATCCATCTTATCCATCTCATCTTTATAAATGCCAAAGATAAAACATGTGGAAACTACTCTTGCATCAACAATTAGCCTTACATGGGAGAGTGGTAGTCCAACGTGGGTGGATGTTACCCTTCTGGTAAATGCGTGCTTAGCCCAATATGGCAGAGTTGATTGTTCCTTTAAGGAACCTATTCTTGGCCCTTTTATGGGAGAATTGACTGTTCCTTTAAGGAATCTAGCCTTTGCACTTTATGGAAGTGTTGTGTATTACTTTATGGAATCTTCGCCCTTCATAGGAGAATTGTGTACTCCTTTAAGGAATCTTTGCCCTTTATGGGAGAATTGTGCTATTCCTATATGGAAAGCATTCCCACCTACGTAGCAGAAAAGTTGGTGCTTTGACGAAGCTATAAGTACCTCGCATATGAATATGCATTAAATGAAAGAATAGTATTGAACAACTTGAACCTCATGCATTGCATTCATCCTATGTGACTGACCCTTGTTTGATCTTGAATATGGTGGCCTGATAATTGTCTGTGTGGCCTGCCAAGGCATGGATGATTGTGTATGCAATAAGTGTTGTTCTGATGAGGCCTTGTCTCGTAGTTGTGTATGATGAGTGTATATTTATATGTGAAACTCTTGCCTTGGTGTTAATTTCTTGCTTGAAGTGCTACACTTGTGACCCAATGATTTATGATGGTGGTAATGTAGGGTAATGTGTGTTAATGTGTATAAGTGAACATTGATTGGTAAGCCATGGATGTGTTAGTATGCTTATACATATTGCTTGTGCTTCTTGGTTAGAATTGCGTGTTTGACCATCTTAATATGGTCTATATAGTGTGGTGTGTGTGTGTGTGTATCTATATGTGTGTGTGGTGGTGTGTGTGTGTGTGTGTGTATACATATATATAGTCCTCTAATTGAGTATGTGCATGTGTATGTTTGGATGGGTGTCTTATAGGTGGAATGCAGTTATATCTGCTTGGGTTATTTGTTCTTTGGCTTTATAATTCACCATCTATTTTTGTTGTTGTTATGGCCCTACTCATCATGGAGCAGTAGATGGAAGTACACAGTCACCCTTGGGGTACTCTTGGAGGATAATTGACTAGATTTCGTATTGAGACCTAGCACGGGGAGTAGGTGGATGAAAACAACCATCGACGAAGCAACATCTCTTGTGATGTAGTTACCCTAGGCACGAAGCCCTAGTTAATAATAACCCTAGGATAGTCATTCTTATAAGGTAAGACTTGCACCTTTGATGCTGTAGATAAAAGGACTTATTAGTTGAGGACATAGTTGAGTTTATGGCTTAAATGGGAGCTGATTAGAGTGACCCTAGTGAATACATGGGTCTAGGTGCATCCTCCCCTACTAGCATGATCAGTGATAGGAACTATAGTCCTAATAATATGAGGTAAGGTTAGCGGTGTTCCTAGATTGTGGGTGAGATGTGTTAGTTTGTTGCGTTAAGACTTGTTGTATTTTAATTGGAGATTGAGCTTATGTAAGACGGATATTTACTTGTTTCTATTAAAACTTGGAACTATTATTTTAATGTTTAAATACATGTGTGGAATATTTCATTCTGGACATTGTATAA
This sequence comes from Spatholobus suberectus, assembly GCA_004329165.1. Classification (NCBI taxonomy): domain Eukaryota; kingdom Viridiplantae; phylum Streptophyta; class Magnoliopsida; order Fabales; family Fabaceae; genus Spatholobus; species Spatholobus suberectus. The sequence continues at coordinate 218,049 of QUWT01000623.1, read as the reverse complement.
TCATCCTACCACTCTCCCTAAACCCTTTGTTATATATACTATCTATTAGGTACAGTAAGGAGCAAAGATTTATTTCTTTATACATTACTTTACCTTCATGAGAAGTCCTACATTCATTAGCCTATTCAAGCTAAAGCATATTTATAAACTGCTTATCAGATACCGCAATTGTTGTAATGTTTTATGGCTTTCCTTTTTGTTTAATTTTAAATTTATTTTGTAGAATGATTATACATCAATCCCATACTTGTGAAGTACAATTAAAAGCAAAAAATTTACCCATGTATAGTAGAAAAGCTCTGACTACAAATATGACATTCCTAACTTGGACATGTGCATCATATATATCATGTGGTCAGGCAAATGGCACACCACTCCTTGACAAGTCCCAATGTATGGCTAGTCCAATGTGACCCTAAGTAGCTCCATCTTATAGTATGGTGTGTAATCATGGCTCAACACTAGGTAGGAACATAACCTCCCAGCCATAGGTAGATGTAGGAGAGATGACACATCATCTAGAATAATGGTCATCTCCCTTACTAGAAGGTGGAAGGAGTAGTTGTCCCTGTGCCACTACTCAGTAAAACAGACAAGATGCCTTTGTCCATTGTATGGTAGCACGCTTATATAAAAGGTGCCAACCTAAACCTCTGCAAGTATCCCCTCACCTGCTTGTGTTGAGGCAAGGGTAACATCTTGCTTTTAGGGCTAACCACCTTCAACTCCTTGTGGTTCAGTCTTTACCACAACCGTGGGGCAATATGGTCTGCATAGGATCTCAACAAGGAAAAGTCCTCAAGACCTCTTGAAAAAGGGTGGCCACAACCAATGGCTCAGGAGCTAGTAGTAGTGGCTCTTGTAGCACATTAGCAAGCACTATTACCCTTGACTCTTATTGCACTGTTGTGCTTTATCTTTGTGAGTTGAAGTGATGGTCTGTCTTTGCTCACCTATAATAGCTCCATCAACTCTAGAACTGGAATCTTGTGTATATTTGGAACCTTGTATATGTGCGATCACATATCTACATTACAGAAATAACAGTTAATTAAACAAGTAATTAATTAATTACAAATAGGGATAATACATCCATAGGTCCTAAACTTTTTGGGTTTTTTTAAATAGGTTCCTAAACAATAAAAATTTGTTACCTGAGTCCCTAATCTTTTCCAACTTTTGTAATCAGGTCCCTACAGTTTTCAAACCGTTAACTTTGACAAATATTCTTTATTCCCTCTTCACCCCAGGGACCTAATTACAAAAATTAGAAAAGATTAAGGACTCGATTACAAATTTTTATAGTTTAGGGACCTATTTAAAAAAACCCAAAAAGTTCAGGGACCTACAGATGTATTATCCCTAAATAAACTTGGTAATAGGATTCCTTTTGTCCCAGAATTTCAAAGAACCACCGAGTCACCTTATACAATAACACATATATATAGTAAATTATATAAGAAAGATTAATTAAGAATCAAGGATAGAGCTGTGTTTTTAGTAGAGTTGTCAAAATGGGTCGCTCAGCCTAGATTGACCTGACAGGTCAAAGTTTGAAAAACAGGACAAGCCAAGCTGATTTTCATATAGGCCACAAATTTTTTGGCCTATCTGGCCTAATAGGCTGAGTCAAATTAACCCATTTTAATTTTTTTTGCATAAATTTATATATGTTTTTATAATAAAAAATAAAAAAATACCAAGTCAAATAAGCTCAGTAACTTTGGGCCAACAATTTTATAGCCCGGGTTGACCCTTTGGCCCATCGAGCCAAGCCAAATCAACCTTATTCCTTTCGAACCTCAAAATAAAGAGCCCAACCTACCTTGGCCTAGCCAAGCCATCGAGCTAGGCCAATTTTGACAACTCTAATTTTTAGAAGGGGTTATAACTTTCCTTTTTTTTTTTAGGCTTAATTGCACTTTTGTCCCCAAAGTTTTATAATTTCGCGAATTTTGCCACAATTTTTTTTTTCAAATTTGCCCCCCTAATTTACAAAATAAAGTGAATTTTGCCCCCAAGTAGAAAAACTGCCACAATGAAAGGAAAAACTACCATAAAATTGTTTTAATTGTGGCGGTTTAAAGAAAAAGCAGCCACAAAATATCTTAATTGTGGCATTTTTTTAAACCAGGTCCTAATCTTTTTCAATTTTTGTAGTTAGGTCTTGCTGTATAATTTAACGGTTTGTAAATGGACCATTAACCCTAGGGACCCAATTACAAAAATTGAAAAAGATTAGGGACTCAATTATAAATTTTTATAATTTAAGGACTTATTTAAAAAAACTCAAAAAGTTCAGGGACCTACAGATGTATTATCCCTTATAAATAATATATATTAAAAAATTATGTCGAGATATATGTGTCTTGAAGATACACAACAAAATTCATAATTGAAACTAGTTTCCCGCTGTGTATTCATACACAACGAAAACTAGTTTATGTTAAATTGGCAAGAAATGAAAAAAAAAAAACTGAAACGAAAGATCAAAACTTATAAGAATGAAGAAGCATACATCATCAGGGTGGGGAGAAAGTGGTGCTAAAATGCTCGAGAGAGGGGTGGGAAGAGGCAGAGGCAAGAGGAGGTTTGAAGAATAAGAGATAGAAAAACAAGTGTGAAGGTTGGCGAAGAAGAAAAGAGTGGGGAATAGGAGGGAAAACAGAGGTTTAAGAGGGAGGGAGAAAGAGATTGGAATAGAGGGGCAAATTTAGAATTTAAAAAGATAAAAAAAAAATTGAGAGCTATTAAGAGAAAAAGGAAAAAAGAAGAAGATGTGAATAGCAGGGTGCTAAGCTTAAACTTTCCTCCTCTTATTGGGTCACAACCACTGTGAGAAAAAGTATGAAATGAATCTTAATATTAGTATATTTTAATAATACCCATAACAAACAAACAAACCAAAAATTGACTATCCACAACCTGTAATATAAGCACAGGACCAAAACTTGTGCATTAAAATGGGTTAGCACAGGTATAAAGTAGCTAACAGCTATCACAAATAAATTGCTGAAAAGAAGAATATGAAGACTTAAAAGATTAATAGTGAAAGTCATAAATGTAACGACCCAACTATCGCTACTAAACACACCGACTAATCCATGCATCTTATCCTCTTAATCAGATGAATAAAATCATATCATACATGTATAGATCATAGCAAATTATCGCTGAGAGATTCATCTATCTCTCCTACTGCCATACATGATTTCTTTCATTACAACTTTCACCATATATATACGGGGATGACACCATGCCATAACAAAACAATAATCAACATATACATCATCGGGGGAGAGGGATACAAAAACTCACTCCCTATAGCTGGTCACACTATACAATCCCATAAAAAAAAAAACAACAACTGAATATACAATAAAACAGCCAAGGCTTGGCTCCACAAACCAAACATCTCCATCTCTCGACTCCATCCTCTACTCTGAGACGCCGGATCCACGGAAGCATCGCCATCTGCTCCCACACCATAAGACGTGATCATCACAGTCATACCAGCACAACAACAACCACAAGATATCCAACAACAACAAAACATGACAAGGGTAAGCTTACTAAAACAACAGTATCACATAAGGATTCTTAAACCATCATCAATATCTCAACATTCATGCTCATGCATACATATGTTTACATCATTAATTCTTATGATAATGAGTTCTTAGTCTAGAACCCCACAACACAACCAACCCACCACAACTATGTCAATGCATGATGACATGACTCTTGAGAGGTTGACAACACCTTGGGTGATCAGCCAAGTCTCACCCCCTACCATGGCCTATCCAAGCACCATTCAAGGATTGCCAAAACTTTGATCTACGGATAAGCTTAGTGGTTTGTCAGGATAAGTGAATGTGCTTGGTGGTTTACCGCGACACAAGGCCTACACCGCCTTGGCCCCCTGCGAAATTACCCATCCACTCATCCCCATAGGCCCATCTTTATGACCCCACATCTTATCCAGGCACTAGGTTGGAGGCCCGTCTGAGTTGCAACTTCTGTCAACCATCCAACTTACATGCCTGCCTGCACAACGACATGAGGCCCATCACAGTCTCAGCCAATAACATATGCATGAAATGCATGTATCACAACATCACATCCACTCAACCACAACCAAACAACATATATATGTCTAGCAACACAACAACAACATCACAACACCACACGGGCCCGACCAGCATCACGCATGGTCCACAACCACTACCAACACCATACAAGCCCATATCCTGCCTCAAGCATAGTCAATAGGTAAGGCCCTATCCAAGAAACACATACCTCATGAGAAGTTTCACATTACAACTCATACACAACTGGTGGAGGTCCTATACAAGCAACCCGCTACTCAAGGTCTGTCCAAGTAGCCCACGTCCAATGGGTAAAACCCAAACAACATTTATGACTAGTGGAGGTCCTATCCAAGCAACCTACCACTCCTCTTGCACTAGGAGTCCTTCTCAACCATGTCTTACACCACTACACTTTCATCATTAATCAATAACAGAACATTGCATTCGCTTAGCGACCCATATGCTCGCTCAGCAAAGACCTTCTTTATAGAGGATCAACTTCCCCTATGAAGGCTTTTCGCTCAGCGAATCAAGGTCACTTGCTCAGCGACAACTAGAGTTGCTCAGCAAATCCGTTCTAGGGACTTTCTCCAAATTCTCTGGACCACGTTTCACTCAACGAACCACCTGCTCGCTCAGCAAACAGCCATTCCAGAGAATAGCTAAAATCTACACACACACTCTTCGCTCAGCGAATCCATTGTTTGCCTAGCGACTCAATTACCACAGAGAGCACCACTCTCCAAGATTCTTAATTCCCTCAGTGAACCTAGCGTTCACTCAGCAAATCGCTTACAATAGAGAGTACCACTCTCTAGGGCACCCAATTCGCTCAGCAAATCCTCTTTTAGAAAATTTTCAGATTTCCATGAACACTCACTTAGCAAATCCCCCTTACACTACAGCCATCGCCATGATTTCAAGATCACTCGCTCAGTGAGCCATGCACTCGCTTAGCGAATTTTAGACAGCAGACACAGAGTTCTCTTCGAAAAGCCCCAAAAATCCAATCTTTTCACTCATACATATCCCAAATCGATCCCACAAAGGTCGAATGTGACCACACAACATACCATAACCACATACTTAGCACAAACAACAATCCAAGCAACATTTCAACACCAAATCATCGAAAATCGAAGGAAACCCATTTCCAACACCTTTTAAACAAACTTAGCCCAATCACATGTTTCAGTGCAATCCACAACAACATATACATACTACAACATTCATACAACAAGTATTCAACTAAGGTAAGCTTCTCTTACTTCTTAGGAGTTCCAAATTCGAAAATTTGGGGAAAGAGGAAAGTGGGATAAAACGAACTCTTGAGCTGAAATCTCTGAGAAATCCACTCTTCTCTGCACATTAACACGAAATCAAGGCTTGAACCCCTTCCACACTCTTGGTAGGTTGTAGTGAGATGGAGAGAATGAGAGAGTTAGAGAGATGAGAGGAAGAGGGAATGGTAAAAGTAAGGAAAGAAAGGGTATTAGGTCTTAAAAATCCTCCCTAGGCCTCACGTAGGCTTTAGGCCCACTAAGTCCCATGGTTTGTCTAATCACTCTCCATTACTCGTAACTGTCCCAACTCAATTGTATGGCTCTCAACAACCCATATAATTCCTAACAGGCTCACTTTGGCTCAAGAACACCATTTCCTTAGTTCCCTAAAATCAAACAAGAATTTCAAAACAACTAACACAAAGAAACACTCATCATACAACAACATACTTATTTATTCATTTTAATCACCAACCTCATATATTATATTTCCACTTTCAGTTATTAAACTACTAAATCATACATTAAAAAACACAGTGTTACAATAAGAGCAAATATTGGATAAGAATAATTGATAGAAGGTAGCCATACTTAAACTTAAATTGCGTTGGTAGAAAAGAATTTTTTTCACGGCCAGGAATCATGATTGCTAGAAATTATGAATCTCGGTAATCATGATTCCTAGGAATGACTAAAATTTGTTTGGTTAGTCATAAATGTTCTTGGGAATATTTATATTTGTTACTTGGGAATTACATATTTGTATGTTTAGTTTTAATAAAACTCTTCCAAAAACCTTAATTATTTGTCACATTAACTGAGTTAATAAAGGTAACCTGATATTTTTACCACAGTAAAATTTTTCTCCCAACTCGGGAAAGTTAGATTCCCACCTCCCCCATAAGAACAATTTCGTGAGAAACATAGCTAAAAAAGATTCCAGAAAAACAATGTTTCCTATAATGTTATTTTAAAATAATAAACCAAATATGAGAAACAAACATTCCCACCTTTTGATTCCTAAGAAACTAAAAACTTTCCTTGTATCAAACGCCCACCCTAACTCAATTATTCCAAAATTTATAGTACAATATTTTATATAGATCCTTTTAATACTTCTATGTAGAGAAAATTTAATTGATCATTAGAAAATGTATACTAATAATAATGATCAAATTGAGAGTAATAACAATAATGACCAATATATATATAGACACACATATATATTGAGAACATAAAGGATAAATGATGTGAAACATAAAGTTACATTCCAATTTAAGATGTCTATTATAGTATAATCTTAACTTTCGATTAAGCCTTATAATAATAATAATGAGAATAATAATAATAATATCAACAATAATTGTAATAATATTAGGTAATAGTGATAATTAGGAGAATAAGAAAGGAGAGAAAGACTTATATAATTTTTTTTCGATTAAATTACATTGACACCTCTTGAGATTTTTTTATATTGCATATGATACCCTTCCTTTTTCTATCCCTACACTAACCCCCTTAATTGTTTGAAAAATATTATACTGACATCCCTTATACATTACAATAACCCCCTTTAATTGTTTGAAAAACATTACATTGTGTATTCCTATAAGGGAGGTTGTTGTAAATGTTAAAAAAACAGGAGAATTATGTACAATCTGAAAGAACCCTAGGGGGTGTCAGTGTAATTTACTCTTTTTTTTTTCTTACATGTGACTTTGTCAATGAAAACTTTTCATTAGACCTTAGAGGACAATGACATTAACATTACTACTACTAATAATAAGAACATGAGTAAGATAAATAAAATCTCCATGATAAGTATATTTGTTTTAACTCAAGTAAGTTTTAGGTAACAACAACAATAATAAAGTGTGTGTGGAGCCTTGTCATAAAATCTAATAAGATAGAAAATGTAAATTTCATAATAAAATTATGTCAATTAATCTAACTTAGGTAAGAAACACAGAGAAAGGTAGAGGAAGATATAGACATAAATAAAAGAACGCTTGTTTATGTAGCTATTGAGTTAAAGACTTAATACAATTAAGAAAACAGGTATTGTGAAAAATATAAAAGTCATAAAAGGGAAAAATTACCATAACCTAATAAAGAATAAAGGTGTAACATGAATTTGTGGAATGTCTCCTTCTAAAATATTTAATAAGATATGTGCATAAACTAAATTTTAGACAAAGGAGATTGATCTTATGTTAGGAAATTGTAGATAAATCAATTTATTTGATTAACTAAACTAATTCATTTAAGATAGAATTATAAAAGAATTAGAAAGAAGTTATTCAGTTATACTAGATTTTAGTTTTGACTAAGTCTAAATAATAGGAGTTGAGTTACTAGAGAGAGAAATAAATCTTGAGCCTTATGATTCCATTGTGTATATGATATTGTGGAACCACTTCTCCTTTGGGTAGAATAAAATACATGATTGAGCCATTACTGCGGAAGCGATTCAAAGTAGATCAATACTAAGAGCTTTCTATGATACCAAAATCAGTTGGGGAGGAAGAATCTTTCACTAGGAAGTAAGATAAATAGGACTCACATATTTTTGAATGTCATGGGCAACCCAAAGTCCATGTGAGGTATGTGATTGGGTGAATTATTCATCGTAATCCTTATCTTAGGTAAAAGTAGCTCAATCTCACCAAGTAAAATTATACTCTCCTATGATATTATTAAATTGTTTGTGTTTACTTTATTATGGATTGACTCTTTGATACTTGGTTGAATTGATTGATTGTATGGTTATTGATTAATTGATGTTGTTGGATGATTCTAATTGGTCTGTTGCATAATGGTTGGTCCTTCATATTAAAGTTGGTATTGTTTAGAGATATAAAGCTATTGACATTTGTCAAGTGAAATAGTAGTGACACCTTCCAATGGCGAATCATGAAACTATTATTGAGAATTGGATATTCTTATTGAAATTCTTGAATGATACTAACTATAATTAGACTTGACTGTGATCATACAATTATCGTCTAATGAACCTGGGGTCTAAGAGTAGCTACACCATGTAATTGAGTACGAATCTTGTAGTAGAGGCCAAATACACCTTGAGGACGTCTAGTGCACGTCATCCCATAGGGGAGTAGAGGGTCATAACTTTATGTTGTGGTAAAGGTGGTTTACTCACTTGCATTTCTATCGAATCATTACAATTTATTCATGATCAATGTAGTATAATGACACGTGATATAACTTGAAAATGGTTGGTGAATCTTATGCAGATATATGATATCACCTAAAAATGGTTTGTGAATCTTATAAATGTTGATTTGCATGTAGAGGTTGGTGGAGTATAGATTCTTGATCTTGCTACTCTATTGTTAGAATGTTCTCCACAAAAATGTTTCATATGACATTCATTTTATGCATCATTCCCTTGCATAATGTTGTTGGAACCAAAGACGTATGAAGTATCTTGTCCCTCAAAGTTTTGAAGATAGCAAACTCATTAAAGTTTAAGTCTCTGTCTTAAACTAACGAATTACAGTGTCCAATACCGTGGCGTCCAACATGCCAGTTTTAATGAGTGTCCAATACTTGCATATGAGGACCATCCAAGAGTAAGTCTCCTTTCATGGACTAAGTTTTAAGCTTAGACGTTAGTATTAGACTCGTCCAAATGTGAGCTCTTAAACGACTAAGTTTTTTAAGTACGCGTCCAGTCTATACATTTTTTTTATACATATAACTAATGCCTTACCATTTAAGATCTAACGTTCAAATATTTCAAGCATTAAATGATAGACAAAAACATTCTAGTGCAAAAGCGCAACAATATAGAGAAAGGAAGTCAACTTATCAAGCTACTAAGCCAAAAGAAGAATGTTCAGAAAAGTAAACCGCTAACACAATCCTGCACCTTCCGTTTTGGTGCAAGCTCAAAAGTTACCTTTTTTGACTTATCTGAAAGCTCGATATGTGTGCCTCTTTCTTGAAGACTAAAGCTAAGTCATCTTCAACGATTCCTTTTTGCTGAAAACTATATATACCAAGAAAGAAGAAGAAGAAAATGGAATTAAGTGAAGAGCATACAGACGCTGACTGTGAGACCTTTTGCAAAGAACACATTACTCTCTTGTGTCCACTAGACGATAGTTGAATATTCTTTGAAGCAATTTTGTTTTGTGTTTAATCTTTTACATCGTCACTTTGTGAGTTGAATTTCGTTGTTAACAACTGTATCTGGTGTGAAAGCTTGGAGATGCTTAGTGAAAAAAAATACTCGGGTTGTTAAGCAATTGAGGGTGATTGCATTGTAAAGCTTGAAGAGGTTGTGAAGAATACTTGTAACCTAAGGTTGGTTAGTGTATACCTTCTGGGTGAAGGAACTGAATGTAGCTCAAGATTGAGTGAACTAGTATAAAATCTCTATGTTCTTGTTCTTCCCTATCCTTTTGGTCAAATCGTTTTCGAACCTACTTTTAAAGTGAAAAGTTTTTTAAACACATAATTCAACCCCCCTTCTTGTGCGACTCTCGCTCGTTCAAATGTGTTGATTGATCTTTTGTTATTTGATTATGTTTTATGGTTATTGAACTATTTTACTTGTTGTAATTCCATGCTTAACATTAATTGTTTTTAATATGTAAATCCTACAATTATTTGCCCATGTCTAGTGAAAAAGATTCTTACCTCCTAAGAATTTTTTTGCTCTTTTTCCTTATCCTTCTATTGGTGTGATTTGTGTTGGAATAACTAGTGACAATTGTTCGGGTTTAGTGACAACATGGAGTCATACTTCTTGACAACGATTGAGGTTAGAGTGGAGCAATAGAAGCTTGGCGAGACTTGTTCATCTTCTTTTTTTGTGTGGCAACTGTTGGCCATTGTACTTCTTTGCAAATAAAATTTTATTTTTATTAATATGTCTAGCTTTAGGAAATTGTAATTTTATTTTAGATTTTCATATATCTACTGCTCACAATGTATTAAAAAAATAGTTTTAATTTTCAAGTATAAGGCATGAGCGCTACATGTTAATATTATTATACTTACATTATTAGGGGTGTTACAAATAGAATTAGAAACATTTTACTCAAACAAAAAGTATTCAATAATGATAAAATGATTTTTATTAATATACTAATGGTTTAATTACCTTTTTGGTCCCTACAGTTACGCGAACTTTACCTTTTGGTCTCTATAGTTGAAAATAATCTCTTTAGTCTTTATACATGCATTTTCGATACCGTTTTCATCCTTGCCATTAAATGTGTCTTAACTCTGTGAAAGAAAACCGTCACAAAATGAAAATTGGCAGTGAAAAACCACCACAAATTGACATTTTTTGGTGTATTTTATTCAATTTATAGCAGTTTAAAATGGTAGGGACCAAACGGATATCAGAAGTGCATGTATAGGGACTAAAACAGATTATTTTTAATTATAGGGACCAAAAGGTAAAGTTTGTGCAACTATAAGGACAAAAAGGTAATTAAACTTTTACTAATTAAGACAAGTAATTTTTTTTACTTTAATTTGAGAAATATATATATATATATATATATATATATATATATATATATATTTCTATTGGCATAAATGATAAGTTATTAACTTTAAAATAGTAATTACTTCAAAAATCATGTAAAAAATAATTGTTTCAAAAATCATGTAAAAAATGATTGTTGATTGATGAAAAATGTGAAATTTTTTATAAGGTTTAATTACTTATTTGATTCTTATACTTGTACAATTTTTATGTTTTGGTTCCTATATCTAGAATTTAGATGTTTTAGTCCCTACACATTAACTTTTAATTCCATTTTAGTCCCTGTTGTTAAGTGTGCATTAACTCCATTGGATAAAATTGCCACAAATGGTCTAGTGGTTATTAAACTGCCCAAATTGTCACTTTAACAACAAATTTGTGAAAATTAATTTGTGATGGTTTTATCCCTGCTAATTTCTGTTCTGTAGTGATTTTAACTAATAGATACTTAACAGCACGAACCAAAATATAATTAAAAGTGCAGATATAAGGACTAAAACGTCTAATTTTTAAGAATAGAGAGCTAAGCATAAAAATGATACAAGTATAGAAATTAAATGAGTATCTAAACCATAAAAATAATAGTGTATCTATGTTAAATCTTAATTTGAAATTGATGGACTTTGTTTGTGGATAAAGTAGGAGACTGCAGCACACAAGCGTCACAACGTACGGAAATAATTACAATATACTGAGTAATTGTCCTTTCAAAATGCAAGGGAACAAAAGTGTCCTGGATGAAGCCAAGTCACACAACACCAAACCGTGTTGACTTTTAGGAGGACAAGTCTCAATCAAGAAGAAGAAAGAAGTCACTTACAAAAACATAAAAAATTCATCATTTATTCCCGAGAAGTAATCACTATCGGTAATGGGTTTCACCCCGAGCACAAATTCGCTCTTCGTTTTGATCATACCATGTTTTCTTTTTCAGATGTTGGTACTGCCATAGACACCATCACCTTATCTCAGTTCATCAAGGATCCTGAAACTATAACCTCCAAAGGTGGTAACTTCACCTTGGGGTTCTTCACCCCTCAAAATTCTACAAATCGTTACGTTGGAATCTGGTGGCAGCCCAAATTCACTGTCATATGGGTGGCTAACAGAAACCAACCACTGAACGATTCTTCTGGAGTTGTTACCATATCTGGGGATGGCAATCTTGTGGTACTGAACGGGCAGAAACAGGTTATTTGGTCATCAAATGTGTCCAATGTTGGATCCAATTCTACTTCCAAACTTTTAGATTATGGGAACCTTGTGCTACAGGAAAGCACAACAGGAAACAACATATGGGAAAGTTCCCTGCATCCTTCCAATGCACTGTTACCCAATATGAAGCTTACAACCAACAAAGTAACAGGTGAGAAAGTGAAACTAACTTCATGGAAAAGTCCTTCTAATCCATCCACTGGGAGCTTCTCTTTAAGTGTTGAACGCCTTAGTATGCCTGAAGTGTTCATTTGGAATGAAGCTCGCCCATTCTGGCGCACTGGTCCGTGGAATGGTAAGACCTTTACAGGACTGCCCTATATGAAAACATTTTATCTTAATGGGATGCATGTTGGAGATGACGGGCAAGGAAATGTTGAATTCATTTTTACAGAAGTAGAACAGGTTGGCTTTATAATCTATATTCTGAATTCAACAGGCAATTGTGAAGAGAGATGGTGGAATGAAGAGAAGAAAGAGTGGGTAGTCTCATGGAATAGTCATCAATTTGAATGTGATGTTTATGGAGTATGCGGGCCTTTTGCAATATGTAATTCACAAAGCTCACCAACTTGCAGCTGTTTGAAAGGGTTTGAACCAAGGAACAGGGAGGAATGGAATAGGAAAAACTGGACTAGTGGATGTGTTAGGAGCACAAGTTTGCAGTGTGAAAGAGTCAGCAACCAAAACACAAGTGCAGATAATAAAGCAGATGGCTTTTTGAAACTGCAGACGGTTAAAGTTCCAGATTTTGCAGATGGTTCATCTCTCAGTCTTCAACCAAACATGTGCAGGAGCCGATGTTTAGAGAATTGTTCTTGCATAGCATATTCATACAATGCTGAGATTGGTTGTATTTCTTGGACTGGAAATCTAATTGACATGCAACAATTCTCAGACGGAGGACTTGATCTATATATTCGTGTAGCCTACACAGAACTTGGTATACATTATATAGTGCTAGTTGTTATCTGCCCAACAATTTGTATTAGCTTCCGTGATTTGACACTTTCCCCAGGGTTAGGACTAAAAATTTTCAATTTTCCTTTTGCCTAAATTGCAGATAAAGAGAGAAACAGGACAGTCATCATTACTATTACAGTGACAATTGGAACTACCTTAATTGTCATTTGTGCATACATCATGTGCAGAAGGATTTCTAACCACCATGGTAATTTATCATCATTATGGGATTAAATTTGCTCAAACTAGTTCTCCATATAATGCTACAGTATATGCAAACTATACAAAGACATGCTCAAAATTTACATAACAATAAATTCTTTCTGTTTACAAGTTTGTGTTCTTTTTACTTTAATTGATTAACAATTTTAGATCACTGCTCACTTACATTTTTATGTATGTTGTTTCTCCCTCTGGCTAATTTGTGGCACTGTAATAAATCAGGAAGAGTAATCATCAAAGGATTCCTCCAATTTAATGGAGGTGGAGCACCTGTAGAATATACAAGTGACAATGTATTTGGAGATCTGTCACAAGTCAAACTCCAGGAGCTATTAATATTTAATTTTGAAAAGCTTGTAACTGCCACAGACAACTTTCACCCATATAACAAACTTGGACAGGGTGGTTTTGGTCCAGTATACAAGGTACATTAAATTTAGCTAAGTTATCCATATCTGAAATCATTGTCAATTGTTTCATTTTCTGCATGTTATATTATAGGGGCAATTGCAAGATGGTCAGGAAATTGCAGTTAAAAGACTTTCTGGGGCATCTGGACAAGGTCTAGAAGAATTCATGAATGAAGTAGGGGTGATTTCCAAGCTTCAACACTGCAATCTTATACGACTTCTTGGTTGCTGTATTGAAGGGGAGGAAAAGATGTTGATTTATGAATACATGCCAAATAAAAGTTTGGACGCCTATGTCTTTGGTTAGTTCTCTGATGGCCCCTAGCATCCATCTATATTGAATTTTCCTTTTGTCTGATATATGAAATATTTACAAAAATGAATAATTTTATTACAGCTAGCAAGTTTTCTTGAAAGCAGACTAATATCAGTTTTCTTAAAATTATGCTAAATTATGACATTTAGATGGCATTGCTTCATCTCGAAGCATTAAAATTCATATAATTCTACCATTTGTTTCTTTAGATCCATCAAAAAGTAAAGTCCTTGATTGGAGAAAACGCTTTAGCATAATAGAAGGAGTGGCTCGAGGAATGCTTTATCTTCATAGAGATTCCAGACTAAAAATCATCCACAGGGACTTGAAGGCAAGTAATATCTTGCTAGATGTGGAGCTAAATCCAAAAATATCTGACTTTGGTATGGCTAGAATCTTTGGTGGGAATGAGGATCAAGCTAATACTAGAAGAGTTGTTGGAACATAGTAAGTACACCTTTGTTCAGGATTATATTAGCATACATGGATAATAAATTGTGCTACATTTCAATGCAGTGGCTATATGTCTCCTGAATATGCAATGCAAGGACTGTTCTCTGAAAAATCAGATGTCTTTAGCTTTGGAGTTTTGCTACTGGAGATTGTTAGTGGAAGACGGAATTCAAGCTTTTATGACGACGAGAATTCTCTTACACTTTTAGGATTTGTAAGCCTCTGAAATTTTTTTGCTAGTTCATTATAGGGGTTCTGTATCCTTCCGCTGATCAAACATCCAAATATTTAATATTTCTCTTTTTTCATTGTAGGCCTGGATACAGTGGACAGAAAACAATATTTCATCTCTAATGGATCCAGGGATATATGATCCTAGCCTTCGTAAGTATATTTTTAGGTGCATACACATAGGACTTCTATGTGTACAAGAATTTGCTGCAGATAGGCCCACTATGGCTGCTGTAATTTCTATGCTTAACAGTGAGATTGTGGATCTTCCTCCTCCAACGAAACCTGCATTCATCCTGAGGCATAATATGTTAAGGTCAATGTCCTATGCGAGAAGCAATGGCTTGAACTCCCTCAACTCTGTCAGTATTTCGGACATCCAAGGCAGATAGAAAATCAAGGGCTTTGAGAAAGGTCTATGGAGGCAATGGAGATTATGTTAAATACTTCAAATGGTTGTTGGAAATTGGAACATTGTAGGTATACATTTTTTTTTGTCTATAAAGGTATACATTGGAAGGGCTATTTAGAGAGAAGTTTGAAGTCATAAAAGTTCCACTGATTGAAAATAGTTAGTGGGAAAAGAAAAATTCAGTATTAGCATGAATGCATATAAATGTATGATCCCTTTATCAATCTCTATAAACTTAAAAGTACTACACCTCTGTTTCCATATATTCATTGATTCTGCACCAAATGTAATTCGATTTCCATTTCCTGCACCATGCCTACCTGTGTTCTACAAGTTATTATAGTATAGAGACAATAATATCCTCAAGCCTTTAATGTTAAATTTTATAAATGCCTTTCGATCTTTGAGTGAAAATATTTTGAATATTGCCATTATTTTTTCGTAAATTGGATGGTTACAAGTTATGAACATCAAAAAGAATAATGAAATCAGAGAGTTTAGCTTAGTTATATTAGGATACACCTCTAACTGTAGCAAAAAGTTGGTCAATATATTTATAATAATTAAAATCTGAGCTATGAAACATAGAGGTTCCACGTCAATACCATATTTTCCACCACATCATAAATGTTAGTGGGTCAGCTGTCCCAGTAGAGTGTCCCAATTCATACTCCACCAATAAAAACTGGCCACATGGAATATAATATCCACATGTATTTCTCATTTTTTTTTCCCGCAGCCTTTGACAGATCCTTTCCCCATTATCCATCCTTCCGCAACCTAATCAGCTTTTGTGATACAATCAATTGAGAGCACTTGAGCTATTGGCCAGAGTAAGAGCATGTAAGGGGTTGGCTAAACTCACAGTAAGCAATTGACTTCCATTCCCACTAACCGATCGAACCAAAGCAAGATTTTGTTTCAACAAAAAATAGCTTCAAGACAAAAATTGATTTCCATTCCCAATTCAGAGCATGTTATTGTTTCAACGAAATTCAGCTTCAACGCAAATTAGATCAAGATTTTGCTTTCTTTGCCATGAAGCCCATAAAGGTCTTCCCAATTAGGTTCAAAACAGAGGATAAAATTCAATGTTATTTGCAATTCTATATAGAAGAAGCAAGAAGAAGAATTACTCTTGTCCCCAAGGAGATTTAATATAGTTTTGATGATTTAGCCTCTTGATGAGTGCAAAGTTGTAATGTGTGTTTAGGCATGTGGTGTGTGTGGTTGTGAGTCTTGCATGATTTATCTTTATCCTTGATGGTTTGATGGTAATGAGCTCAAGGTTTAAGACTTAAAGGTTTAACAAAGTAGAAACATGTTTTTGTAAGTCTAAAATTTAGTTTAAAGAGGAATAAATTGGGATAAAACTAAGTTTTAAATTGATAGGAAGTGAAAGCCACAGTATTAAAGCTTTAGAACAATTCAATCCTATGTTTAAAAACCATTTAATCAGTTAAATTAGCTTTGTAATCGGTTAAGTTTGGTTAAATTTGTGTAAACAGTGGAAATCTACACTATTTTAACTAGTTATAACATTATGTAATTAGTTATTTCTGCTGTAACTAATTACATAATTTTGTAACCAGTTACATAATATAACATTGTTTTTGTCCTATGCAAAAAATAACTAGTTACAAAGCTATGTAACTAGTTATTCCAACAAGACCAAAAACTCATGGCCTCTGTTTTAACTAGTTATAAATGAAAATAACTAGTTAAACTTATTCAAACTTCATTTTCTAGATTTCAAATAATAAAATAACTGATTACAAGTCTAAATAACTAGTTATTCCACTGAACTCTATATAAAGTGAACCTTAGTGAGTCTTTAAACATCACTTCAATACAACTTCACTTTTCCAAATTTGAGAGAGAGCTTTTCTAGAGAAAATTCACATCATTCTTCTTCATCACTACAAGTTTTGGATCAAAGTCAAAGAGCTCATCATGGATCAATCTTGAAGATAAAGAAAAGTCTTTTCTTGGGTAAAGTTTGATTGGTTCTTCATTCTCTTCCATCTATCACAAACTAAGGTGATATCTAACCTTCTTTTAATTTGATTTTTAGTTCTTGAGAGGGTGTCTCTCATATCTTCCTTGTGGTAGGGTTTCACAAGAAAGGTTTCAAGTTTTTCTTGATAGGGTTCAAGAAACTTGAGTGTGTGGTTTGTTTGATTGTAATTCTTGTGTTTGTGCATAGTATTTGTAAACATTTGAATTACTTAGTGATAATACCAATTGGTTTGATTGGAAACTAGATGTAGATCACAGTGGTGGTAATCGAACCAGCATAAATCTTGTTTGCTCTTTTCTTTCCTTTATCCTCTTGCTAGCATATTGAATCTTGATCACTTGCATTTAAATCACAAGGCTCTTTGCATAGAAAAGTTCAAGATAAACTGATCCAATCATATTTCATTTGTATAACCAAATCAATAAGATTCAAAGTTTTTGAAAAATCTTGTCATTCATTATTGAAAAGAAATTGGGGATTCTTGAAGTTTTTGAAAGATCCAATTCACCCCCCCTCTTGCTTCCAGCCCTTTGTTTAACATGCATATTAGTGAAAAATATAAAAATCTCACTTAAACATTGATCTAATCATGTTACTGATATCCATTTCATCCTCGACATCATTATAGGGTCTTCTAACAACCTTATGTTGGAACCAAAGACGTAGAAGCGTCTAAACCCTTAATGTTTTAGAGATAACAAACTTATTAATGTTCAAGTTTGTGCTTAAAGACTAACTCTGTCATAGCTAAGAAGACTGTCCAGTAGACGTGTCAAAGAAAGACTGTCCAATAAGACGTACTTAAAGAAGATTGTCCAATCAACAATGAAGATGATTGGTTGAAGAACATATTCAAATATCTAATGCAAGCTTCCAACGACAAATATTCAAACGGCTAAGTTCTATTTTGAACATCCAATTTATCTATGCTAGTTTTTATTGAAACTAACATATTACTACTTCTGTGATCTAACATTTAAATTGTTTGAAGCATTAAATTACATTAGAATCATTCTAGTACAAGAGCGTAGAAATATCTGATAAAGCAAGTCAAATTTTTAAGTTGCAAAGACGAATGAAGAATACTTAGAAAAGTAGAACGCCAGCACAATCTTGCACCTTTTGTTTTAGTGCAAGTCTAAAAGATGCCCCGCCTAATCACTCTGAAAGGACAGTTTTGCACGCTTCTCTTTGCATAACGAAGTCAAAGTCTTCTACAACGGATCCTTTCCTGAAGACTATATATTGCACCAACGAAGAAGCAAAGATATAGAAGAGACAACATAAGACGAAGAAAAAGAACAAGAACAAAAAGACAGTAGTAACACTCTGATAGAAGCGTCCAGTGGAGGATAGCAAAAATCTTGTAAAGATCTCTCAAAGCATTCTTGAGCTTTATCTTTCAAATCTTCACTACGTGAGTTGATATCTGTTGTATAAACACTTGTTGTGTTGTGAAAGCCTGGAGAGGCTTAGTGTAAAAGAATACTTGGGTTAAGCAATCTAGGGTGATTGCATTGTATAGCCTGAAGAGGCCACGAACAATACTTGTAACCTAAGGTTGGTTAGTGAATACCTTTTGGGTGAAGGGACTGAACGTAGCTCAGGTTGAGTGAACCAGTATAAAACTTTCTGTGTTCTTCTTCTCTCTATCCCTACGCTTAAAAACGTTTTCACACTAATTAACTAGTTTCGTAAAAGTTTCTTTTAAAACGCATAATTCAACCCCCTTTCTTGTGCGCTTTTTCTATTTCAATTGGTATCAGAGCTCGGCCTCTTGGGGTTGAGCATCTAACATTGCAGGGGTTAAAACGATCCTGACCACTCATGGAAAACGAAGGGCAAGCCGTTAACAGACCGCCTTTCTTTAAAGGACAAAACTACGATTATTAGAAGCAAAGAATGATAGCATTCTTTGATGCATGTCACATAGACATGTGGGACATAGTAGAAACTGGTGACTACCTGCCTTTTCACCTTGATGGAGTGGAGCTGCCAATAAGTTAATGGACAAAATCTCACAAACAGAGGTATCTTCTAAACTCAAAAGCTAGAAATGTTATGATGTGTGCTTTATTTGAATCTGAATATGAAAAGGTTCATAGCTTAAGAAGTGCTAAGAAAATGTGGGATACCCTTGCTCTTGCCTATGAAGGCACTTCACAAGTAAAGAGGTCTAAGTTGAGCTTACTCGTAAGACAATATGAACTCTTTACTATGGAAGAAAATGAAACTATCGAACTTATGTTTGGTAGATTTCAAACCATAATAAACAACCTAAGATCCTTAGGCAAAGCCTATGATAATTATGATCACATTGACAAAATCTTGAGAAGTTTGCCTAGGCAATAGAGACTGCAAGTTACAACTTTAAGAGCTTCCAAATATCTAACAACACTCTCAATGGAAGAGTTACTTGAAACTCTTAAAGTCCACGAACTGGAGCTAAAGCAAGACGAAGGATAGTAAAAGAAGTCCATCGCTCTAAACGTCCAACGTCCAACCAGAGGATCATCGTTCAAAGCACCAAACGTAGAAGAATCCTTTAAGGAAGAGTCTGAAGAAAATGACTCTGATGAAGCTGAAGAAAATGACTCTGATGAAGATGAAATATCTTTCATCTCTAGAAAAATACAGGCTATGTGGAAGAAAAAAAGAGGATCAAGAGCCAAAAACTTCACAAAGAAGTTCAACAAGGCACCAAAAGAAAAGAGTCCTTCAGTCTACTATGAATGCAAAAAGCCTGGACATTTCAGAGTTGAATGTCCAAGTTTGTAGAAGGACAAAAAGAAGATGTTCTTCAAGAAAAAGGGTCTCATGGCTACCTGGGAAGACATGGACCTATCTTCATCAGATGAAAAAGAAGAAGAAGAAGCCAACCTATGTCTTATGGCGGAGATCAACTCTGATGGCTCAGATAATGAGCAAGACGAAGAGGTAAACTTCGATAACTTAACCTCTCTACAAGAAGCCTATAATGATTTGTTTGCTAACTCCTTAACTCTCTCTATGGGATATAAAGAACAGAAAAATAAATTTTCAAAAATAACAAAAGAATTAAATTTGCTCAACGAAGAGCATAAAAGGTTTTAAAAGAAAATGAGTTTTTAAAAATAAAGAACATTTCAGAAGAAACATCTTCTCATGAAGTTTTAGAACTTCAAAAAGAAGTCACTCATCTGAAAGAAAGCTTGTCAAAATTTGTCAACGGAACAGAAAATCTAAATAAAATTCTATCTTATAGGAGAAGTCCTCATGACAAATCTGGACTTGGTTTTATTAAAGAAAATTACAAACCTAGTAAAAACATAACATTCTGTAAAATATGTGGAAAGAATGAGCATGAATCAACAAAATGCAGATATCGTCCAACAAAGAAGGCGTCCAATGCCTTCAGAACTAACAGAAAAGGACCCAAGTCCATTTGGGTACCTAAGTCTATGATAATACTTGTTGCAGATTTTCTTGACAACCGAAAGAAGACCTCAGTCATGGTACCTGGACAGTAGTTGTTCACGACACATGACAGGAGAAAGGTGTATGTTCCAAAGCCTACAACCCAAGAATGAGGGATGGGTCACCTTTGGAGGAAACTAGAAGGGAAAGATCATAGGTATAGGAACAATCAGTAAACACTCATTCCTTTCCATTGAAAATGTTTTATATGTTGAAGGACTTAGACACAATCTACTGAGCATAAGTCAATTATGTGACAGTGGACACAATGTCTCATTGGACAAAGAAAAATGTATTGTTAGGAATCTAGATGGATCCATACTATTCTCTACTAAAAGGCAAAGCAATCTTTATAAGATTGATCTCAATGACCTCACAAATCAAAATGTATCGTGTCTAGTATCCATCAAAGAGAATCAATGGACTTGGCACAAGAAACTTGGACATGCAAGCTTGAGACTAATCTCAAAGCTAAATAAGCATAACCTCCTAAGAGGACTTCCAAATCTTGCTTACAAGTCTGATGTTCTCTGTGATGCATGTCAAAAAGGGAAACAAGTAAAAAGCTCTTTTGAATCAAAAAATATTGTTTCCACAACTAGATCTCTTGAGCTGCTACATATTGATTTGTTTGGTCCAACCAAAATAGCCTCCCTTAGTGGAAAACGTTATGGATTAGTCGTAGTGGACAACTACTCTAGATGGACATGGGTTATGTGAAATAAGAAAAAGCGCACAAGAAGGGGGGGTTGAATTGTGTGTTTAAATATATTTTTTTTGAAAACAAGTATATTAGTTTGGAAAACGTTTTTAAGGGTAGGGATAGAGAGAAGAAAACATAGAAAGTTTTATACTGGTTCACTCAACTTGAGCTACGTCTAGTCCCTTCATCCAGAAGGTATCCACTAACCAACCTTAGGTTACAAGTATTGTTCGTGTCCTCTTCAGGCTTTATAACGTAATCACCCTAGATTGCTTAACCCAAGTATTCTTTTACACTAAGCCTTTCCAGGCTTTCACAACACAACAAGTGTTTTAAAAAGAAAGGTCAACTGACGTAGTGAGGATTTGAAAGATTAAGCTCAAGATCACTTTGAGGATCTTTACAAGATATTTGCTATCGTCCACTGGACACTTTTATCAAAGTATTACAAAAGACTTTATGTACTTATTCTTTTTCACAGACTTTTCCTTTTCTATCACTTCGCATTACTATTCTTCTTCGTTGGTGCATGCATATATATATAGTCTTCAAGAAAAAGATCCATTGTAGAGGATTTTGACTTGTTATGCAATGAGAAGCGTGCAAACTATCTTTTCAGAAAGGTTAGGCATGACAGTTTTTAGACTTGCACTAAAAAGGAAGGTGTAGGACTGCGTTGGCAGTCTGTTCTTCTGAACATTCTTCATTTGTCTTGGCAGCTTGATAAGTTGACTTGCTTTATCTATTCTGCTGCGCTTTTGCACTGAAATGATGTTGATGTTATTTAATGCTTCAAACAAATTTGAACGTTAGTTCACAGAAGTAGTAATATGTCAGTTACGAGGAAGATTTAGCATAAATCAAATTGGCGTTCAAACTAAAAAACTTAGCCGTTTGAATATATGATCTTGGAGGCTTGTTATGAGTTTATTATTGGACAGTCGCCTTCAGTTTCTTCAACTAGTAGGTCCTCTTTGGCGAGTCTTCTAAACGGTCTTTAACACGTCTACTGGACGATCTTTAACACATCTACTGGACAGTTGCTAACATGTCTGTTGGACAGTTTTTAACATGTTTACTGGACGGTCTTCTTAGCTGTGACGGGGTTAGTCTATACACATAAGATTTAAACATTAATAAGCATGTTATCTTCAAAACATTGAGAGTTTAGACTCTTCTACGTCTTTGGTTCCAATAATCTCCCCCTTTTTGATGATGACAAACCTTATTAATTTTTAAGTTTTTAGAAAATAAAGAAGCGCATAAAGGAGTTTTCGAAAGACTTACTATGCTCCCCCTAAGTTGGATATATCAAGTTTTGTATAGGATATCAACTTGAATCCATATCAAATATCATACCAAGTATCAAGCATATTATATATAACAGATATAGGATTTAATATAAGCAGAGCAATACTCAAGGTAAAGCAGATCAACTATGTATTTTATTTACCTGTTCAGAGCATAAATTTGACAAGAACATATGCAAAAAGATGCAACAAAGGCAAAAAGAAACAAAAACATAAAAAAGACTAATAATGCTTTCTCCCCCTTTGTCATTAGCAAAAAAAAGACAATAGGAAAAAGGAGTCATCATAACAGTCATTGTGGCGTTGGCGGAGGAGGATAAGGTTGAGAAGGATGGAGGAGGGCTTGTTGATTCTGGAGAATTTGGTGAAGAAGAGTGAAAATAGGTTGAAGTTGGGTGGCAACATATTGTTGAACGGCGGGGTCAATAGAGGGGATGGATGAAAGGGCAGAAGTAGAGATAGGAGGCTAGCGGAGGTTTGGGAGCCAGGAGTAGGCGGTGATGTGAAAGAGGTGTAAGTGATGTTGGTTGAGAAGGTGGAAGAGCTTCAAAGGGGGGAGGAGGTGCTTCCAGAAACTTTAGGTTTGGCACGACAAGTTGGTAAGGACGAGGAGGGGTCCAAGGGTAGGGCGGTTGGAAAGTGTTGATGTGAAAGACACGAGCTGGACGCTGCGTGAATTCACGGTTCGTTGCAGTTGGGATATCGGTCTTGTCGTCTGTTGAAACGCCACTGCTGGACGCTTCTTGTTCACATAGGAACATATGTTAATGCCAGAAGTGTTCAGCATCGGTCTTGTCCATGTCTGTATGAAGACGCTAAGCTAAAAACCATTCACGGGAATGGGTTGGATGATGTTGAAATGCAACTCTGGACGGTAAAGGCAAAGATGATGCCTTGGTCAGGATTTTCTTCTTCTTGCGGTTTTCATCTATGATTGGCAGTCTTGGACAGACACGGTCTGGTTGGATGCTGATGGATGTGGAAGGTCGGATATGTTGGGATGGAGGAATGAATAGTTGATACTTCAAGAATGCTGAACCTTTGAGAGTGTTGCCGAACATATGCTTAAAGGAAGATGGAAAGAATCCATCTTCTTCTAGATCTATAGGCCGAAACTTCAAATTTGCAAGCCGTAGATGAATGATCCGTTCGTCTGTTGGTCTTTTTTGTTGTAGAGCTTTCTCGGTGTCTTCGACTGGAGGTACTCTGTGTTGAAGTACTCCAGGAGGATGAGTATTTATGCGCCAAGCTCGTATAACTCTAGGATACTGTCGTCTGATAAACTGCTTAAGCGGCAAGTGTTCAATGGCTCCAAGAGGTAGTGCCAGGTATTCTTCCGACGGCTGATGGACATAGTCGTCCATGTACTTCTCCATGACGATCGAAGAGTAGTCAAAACCAAAGTCTGGTTCAGGAAGTTCTGGACGCAGAATGATGGCATTATCGTCCAGGAGGTTTTGGAAATTGCCTTCAACAAAAAGTAAAGGCCATTTCTGTTTAGTTTGCACCAAGGTTTCTGAGGAAGAGGTAGGTAAGAGGATGATGGTTGAGGAGGGAGGTGATTTAAGAGGTTTAATGGAGAGGTAAGATTTTGAGATACTGGGGGTAGGAATGGTGCAGGTATAACCTTTATCACCAGGCAACAACATTTCTAGTTCAGGTGTGACTTGTGTTTCGGTTTGTGGTTGGGTAAGAGGTTCATATGGTTCAATAAAGATAGATTCAATAAAATCATTTTCAAGTTCATCAGCAGTAGCAGGAGAGGAAAGCTTACGTTTCTTAGACTGTGCTTTCCCTGGCAGTGTGTCTGTTGGTCGTTTGGGTGAGGTAGATGGTTGGGATTGTAGTTGAGCATGAATAGCAACCATGGCAGCTTTCTGCTTCTTGACAAGCTTACCAATTGGTTCATCATCTTCATCATCAGAGGCGACGATCAACTGTCTCTTTACAGGGAGTATGGTTGGTGCAACAGAAGGAGCAAATGCAGCAATAGGAGCAACAGCAAGTGGAGCAGGTGGAGCTGAAGGTCGTTGGGTCTTGGACCTTGTAGCTCTGGTCGCTTACGCCTTAGACGACCTCCTTCTGGTGGACGGTCTAGCAGTAATTGGATTCTCAAACAGTACCTCGTCGTCCATAGGTGTAGTATGCTAGACGATTGGCGCTACTGTTTGTAAAGGTGCCATCTCAACAGCTTCTTCTTTGACGTCCACGAGTTTGGACGTGGTCTCTAAAGGCTTCAACACGAACCCAGCCTTCATCTGCGCAACATTGTTGCGTCCAAACGACAATTGTGTGAATCTATGGCCACCATCTAGAATTCGAATCTTGTTTTGCTCCCCAAGAGAAAGAGCAAAGAAAGCATGAAATACATGTTGTTGCCAAAAGATTCTGTTAAGAAGTGCGGCATAGGTAATCTGGTCGCGCTCTTCGTGTCCTCTCATGGTCCTGAAGATGTTGCTTAGGATGAGGTGTGGCAGGTTGAATTGTTGACCAGTGATCATATGGAACAACGCGAACCGGCGCAGGAAGGTAACGTTGTCCTTAGATCCAGCCTTGTGAAGAATTCCCTTATTTAGAAACTACTGGAATATCTTCCCTTCTTTTGTCAGTTTGCTGTACTCGACTGGACCTTGTCCTTCGAGACCCATTAGTGCAGCATCAACTATGTCATGTCCTCCAAAACTGTCTTCCCAGCCATTTTTGATACAGGACCCAGCTCGCTCACAGCCAATGGCTTGGGCGACAGAGCCTAGGTCTAGTGTGACCTTAACTTCTAGAACGATTCTAGTGATGTCCGTCTTTGAGAAAATGGTAGAGTTCTAAAACTGTCAGATGAGTTCTGGGTATATGATTTCATTCAAGTGGAAGTAGTTGAGAATTCCACATCTGAGCAAGTTATCCTTTACATTCACCCCCATGTCATTGAGAGCTTGGATATCGAAGCGGCTTTTGATGAGAACAATAGCCTTGTCTAGGCTCTTCACACGAGCCATAGCCTTTGCAGCGAGACCAGCCTTTTCAGTTGCCATATTTGAGAGCTTGAAGGAAGGTTAGGGTTTGAGAAGTTGAGGGAGTTCAGGTGGATTTGAGAAAAGGTGAGTATTTGGTTTGGGTTTGAGTGTATATGACGAAACTGAAGAGTTTTGCTTTTGGCGATTCTTTTACTTTCGAAGAGAGAGGTGATGTGTAATAAATGCTGGGTCAGGCACTTACATTTCTCGAGGTTGGTTATACGGCGCATGAGTGACTCAGACCAAAAAGAAAGCATTTATTTCAAATCATTTTTAGAGAAAACATGATTAAGTACAAATAAGGATGCACACACAAATAAAAGCCGTTTATGGAATGCAAAAATAAAAATAAAAATGCAAGTGGACGGTGAATTATTGGATGCTATGAAAGCATTGGACGCTACAGAACCTTTGACGATCAAGGCATGTTGAATAAAACTATTCACTTACAAATTCCATACCTAGAAGATCTCGAATATGGATGAGTTTATCTTCAGGAAGGGGTTTTGTAAATATATCTGCCAATTGATTTTCATTGTTAATAAACTGAATATCAACAACTCCTTTCTAAACATAATCTCTTATAAAATGATGTTTTATTTCAATGTGCTTTGCCCTAAAATGCAGGATAGGATTTTTTTAACAGATTTATAACAGCAGTGTTATCACAGAAGATAGGAATGTTGCTCTCGTAGATACTGTAGTCTTATAACTGGTGCTTGATCCATAAGAGTTGTGAGCAACAAGACGCAGCTAAGATATACTCTACTTCTGCTGTAGACAAGGCAATAGTCCCTTGTCTTTTGCTCGTCCAGGAGACTAGATTCCCACCAATGAGGTGATATCCTCCGCTAGTGCTTTTGCGTTCTACTCTATTTCCCGCATAGTCAGCATCGCAAAAGCCAACCAATCTGTATTCTTTGTTTGACTTAAAACATAAACCGAGATTAGTGGTTCTTTTTAAGTATCTAAAGATTCTCTTAACTGCTATTAGATGAGTTTCTCTAGGATCAGATTGAAAGTGAGCACATAGATATACACTGAACATAATGTCAAGTCTGAATGCTGTGAGATATAAAAGGGATCCAATCATCCCTTGGTATGTAGATTGATCTACCTTTTTAGAAGTGTCGTCCAGGCTAAGTGTTGATGATGGATGCATAGGTGTACTCATTTCTTTTGCATCGTCCATCTTATATTTTTTGAGAAGTTCGTTGACATACTTTGTCTGATGTATGAATATGCCATTTCCAATCTACTTTACTTGCAATCCCAGGAAGAATCTTAATTCTCCCATCATACTCATCTCGAATTCTGCTGTCATAATCTTAGAAAAATCCTTGCATAAAGCGTCATTAGTAGCACCAAATATAATGTCGTCTACATATATTTGTGCAATAATAAAATGTGATTTGACGTCTTTGCAAAAGAGAGTGGTATCTACTTTTCCTTTAGAGAAACCATTTTCTAAAAGAAAAGAACTTAGCTTTTTATACCAAGCTCTTGGGGCTTGTTTAAGTCCATACAAAGCCTTTTTAAGTTTGAAAACATGTTTGGGAAAAGTATCACGCTCAAAACCAGAAGGTTGTTTCACATAGACTTCCTCGTTTATTATGTCATTTAAGAATGCACTTTTTACATCCATTTGATAGAGTTTCATATTACTATAAGCAGCAAATGAAAGTAAGATGCGAATGGCTTCTAATCTAGCTACTGGTGCAAAAGTTCGGGTAAAGTCTATACCTTCTTGTTGAGAGTAGCCTTGAGCTATAAGTCTTGCTTTATTTCTTACCACATTGCTAGCTTCATCAAGCTTGTTGTGGAATACCCATTTTGTTCCAATGATAGACTTGTCCTTGGGTGCAGGAACTAGCATCCAGACATCATTCTTTTCGAATTGACTAAGTTTGTCCTTCATGGCACTAATTCAGCCATCGTCCAGGAGAGCTTCGTTTACTGTCTTTGGTTCCAGTTGAGAAATCAAAGCAGTTTGAGCTTGCTCCTTGAAGGTCGATCTTGTCCTAACATGATCTTGAACGTTTCCAAGAATTTGATTGTCTAGATGATAGGTCTTCATTTGCCAAGAGAGTCCAGTTGGTTCTTTTTCTTTTGTTTTTGGATCGTCCATTTGATCTCTAGACACTAAAGGTCTGGCATCGTCCAGCTTCATATCTGTAAATGAATCGTCTAGCTCTGATATTTCGTTATCAGGCTTTTTGTCATTGAACTTAATGTGGATGGCTTCTTCAACTGCTAAGGTTCTAGAGTTGTAAACTCTATAAGCCTTGGATGTTTCAGAATAGCCTAACAGTATTCCATCATCACACTTTGAATCAAACTTACCAAGGTTGTCCTTAGTGTTTAGAATGAAACATTGACATCCAAAGGGATGAAGATATGATATGTTGGGTTTTTGTCCTTTCCACAATTCATAGGGAGTCTTTTTCAGAAAAGGCCTTATATAAATTCTATTTTGTAAATAGCATGCAGTGTTTACGGCTTCAGCCCAGAAGTGCTTAGGAGTTGAGTTATCATTTAGCATGGTTCTAGCCATTTCTTGCAATGACCTGTTCTTTCTCTTTACCACACCATTTTGTTATGGTGTTCGTGGTACAGAGAAGTTGTGGACAATTTCGTTCTCCTCACAGAACCCTTGAAAACTTTCGTTTTTAAACTCCCCTCCATGATCACTTCTTGTTGAAGCTATACAAACACCTTTTTCATTTTGTATCCTTTTGCAAAAAATAGAAAAGATTTTATAAGACTCATCCTTGTGTTTTAAGAACATAACCCATGTACATCTAGAGTAGTCGTCCACTACGACTAGTCCATATCGTTTTCCGTTTAGGGGGGCTGTTCTAGTTGGACCAAACAAGTCAATATGTAATAGCTCAAGAGGTCTAGATGTGAAAATAGTATTTTTTTTGATTCAAAAGAGCTTTTTACTCGTTTCCTTTTTTGATATGCATCACATAGAACATTAGACTTGTAAGCAAGATTTGGAAGTCCTTTTACGAGGTTATGCTTATTTAGCTTTGAGATTAATCTCAAGCTTGCATGTCCAAGCTTCTTGTGCCAAGTCCATTGATTCTCCTTGATGGATACTAGACAAGATACATTTTGATTTGTGAGGTCAACTAGATCAATCTTATAAAGATTGCTTTGCCTTTTAGCAGAGAATAATATGGATCCATCTAGATTCTTGACAGTACATTCGTCTTTGTCAAAAGAGACATTGTGTCCACTGTCACATAATTGACTTATGCTCAGTAGATTATGTCTAAGACCTTCAACATATAAAACATTTTCAATAGAAGGGAAGGAATGCTTACCGATTGTTCCTATACCTGTGATCTTTCCCTTCTGGTTTCCTTCAAAGGTGACCTACCCACCATTCTTGGGTTACAGGTTTGGAACATACACCTTTCTCCCATCATGTGCTATGAGCAACCACTGTCCAGGTACCATGACTAGGGTCTTCTTTCGGTTGTCAAGCAAATCTGCAACAGGTATTATCATAGATTTAGGTAACCAAATAGACTTGGGTCCTTTTCTGTTAGTTTTGAAGGCATTGGACGCCTTCTTTGTTGGACGATATCTACATTGTGTTGATTCATGCCCATCTTTCCACATATTTTACAAAAGGTTATATTTTTACCAAGTTTGTGGTTTTCTTCTTTAACATAACCAAGTCCAGATTTGTCATGAGGACTTCTTCTATACGATAGGATTTTATCTAGATTTTTAGTTCCACTGACAAATTTAGACAAACTTTCTTTTAGATGAGTAACTTCTTTTTGAAGTTCTAAGACTTCATGAGAAGATGTTTCTTCTGAAGTATGTTTAGTTTTCAAAATCTCATTTTCTTTCAAAACCTTTTTATGCTCTTCGTTGAGCAAATTTAATTCTTTTGTTATTTTTGAAAATTTCTTTTTCAGTTCTCTATATCCTACTGAAAGAGTTGAGGAGTTAGCAAGCAAGTCATTATAAGTTTCTTGTAATGAGATTAAGTTATCGAAATTTACCTCTTCGTCCTGCTCATTGTCTGAGCTATTAGAGCTGGTTCCTACCATGAGACACAGGTTGGCTTCTTCTCCTTCTTCATCTAATGAAGATAGGTCTATGTCTTCCTAGGTAGCCATGAGACCTTTTTTCTTGAAGAATGTCCTCTTTTTGTCTTTCTGTAGACTGGGACATTCAGCTCTGAAATGTCCAGGCTTCTTACATTCATAGCATACTAAAGGATTTTTTTCTTTTGGAGTTTTGTTAAACTTCTTTGTGAAGTTTTTGGCTTTTGATCCTCCTTTCTTCCTCCACATAGCTTGTATTTTCCTTGAGATGAAGGATATCTCATCCTCATCAGAGTCGTCCTTCTCAGATTCTTCTTCAGAGGATTCTTCCACGTTTAGTGCCTTGGACACTGATCCTCTGGATGGACGCTGGACGCTTAGAGCGATGGACTTCTTCTTCTGTTCTTCGTCTTGCTTCAGTTCCAGTTTGTGGACTTTAAGAGTTCCAAGTAACTCTTCTATTGAGAGTGCTTTAGATCCTTGGAAGCTCTTAAGGCTGTAACTTGCGGTCTCCATTGCCTAGGCAAACTTCCCAAGATTTTGTCAATGTGATCATAATTATCATAGGTCTTGTCTAAGGACCTCAGGTTGTTTATTATGGTTTGAAATCTACCAAACATAAGCTCAATAGTTTTATTTTCCTCCATAGTAAAGAGTTCATATTGTCTTACGAGTAAGCTCAATTTGGACCTCTTTACTTGTGAGGTGCCTTCGTAGGCAAGAGCGAGGGTGTCCCACATTTTCTTAGCACTTTTTAGACAGTGTACCTTTTCATATTCAGATTCAGATAAGGCACACATCATAGCATTTCTAGCCTTTGAGTTTAGAAGATACCTCTGTTTGTGAGATTTTGTCCATTAAC
Organism: Spatholobus suberectus; assembly: GCA_004329165.1. NCBI lineage: Eukaryota > Viridiplantae > Streptophyta > Magnoliopsida > Fabales > Fabaceae > Spatholobus > Spatholobus suberectus. The sequence goes on along the minus strand of QUWT01000623.1, from coordinate 187,497 downwards.
TTCTTGGGAGTTCTACTCCATCATGGTCAAGGGGCAGGTACTCGCCAGTTTCTACTACGTCCCACATGTCTATGTGACATGCATCAAAGAATGCTATCATTCTTTGCTTCCAATAATCGTAGTTCTAACCTTTGAAAAGAGGCGGTCTGTTTACGGCTTGTCCTTCGTTTTCCATGAAAGATCAGGATCGTTTTTACCCCTGCAGTGTTAGATGCTCAACCCTAAGAGGCCGAGCTCTGATACCAATTGAAATAAGAAAAAGCGCATAAGAAGGGGGGGTTGAATTGTGCATTTAAAATAAAATTCGAAACAAGTATATTAGTCTAGAAAATTTTTTTAAAGGTAGGGATAGAGAGAAGAAAACATAGAAAGTTTTATACTGGTTCACTCAACCTGAGCTACATCCAGTCCCTTCACCCAAAAGGTATCCACTAACCAACCTTAGGTTACAAGTATTATTCGTGGCCTCTTCAGGCTTTACAACGTAATCACCCTAGATTACTTAACCCAAGTATTCTTTTACACTAAGCCTCTCCAGGCTTGCACAACACAACAAGTGTTTTAAAAAGAAAGGTCAACTCACGTAGTAAGGATTTGAAAGATTAAGCTCAAGATCACTTTGAGGATCTTTACAAGATATTTGCTATCATCCACTGGACACTTTTATCAGAGTATTACAAAAGAGTTTATGTACTTGTTCTTTTTCACAGACTTTGCCTTTTCTATCATTTCGCATTACTATTCTTCTTCGTTGGTGCATGCATATATATATAGTCTTCAAGAAAAAGATTTGTTGTAGAGGATTTTGACTTGTTATGCAATGAGAAGCATGCCAACTATATTTTCAGAAAGGTCAGGCATGGCAGTTTTTAGACTTGCACTAAAAAGGAAGGTGCAGGACTGCGCTGGCATTCTGTTCTTCTAAACATTCTTCATTTGTCTTGGCAGCTTGATAAGTTGACTTGCTTTATCTATTCTGCTGCGCTTTTGCACTGAAATGACGTTGATGTTATTTAATGCTTCAAACAAATTTGAACGTTAGTTCACAAAAGTAGTAATATGTCAGTTACGAGGAAGATTTAGCATAAATCAAATTGACGTTCAAACTAAAAAACTTAGCCGTTTGAATATATGATCTTGGAGGCTTGTTATGAGTTTATTCATCGAACAGTCGCCTTCAGTTTCTTCAACTGGTAGGTCCTCTTTGGCGAGTCTTCTGGACGGTCTTTAACACGTCTACTGGACGATCTTTAACACGTCTACTAGACAGTTGTTAACACATCTGTTGGACGGTTTTTAACATATTTACTGGACGATCTTCTTAGCTGTGACGGGGTTAGTCTATACACATAAGATTTAAACATTAATAAGCATGTTATCTTCAAAACATTGAGAGTTTAGACGCTTCTACATCTTTGGTTCCAACATTATGTTCTTAAAACACAAGGATGAGTCTTACAAGATATTTTCAATCTTCTGCAAAAGAATTCAAAATGAAAAAGGTGTTTGCATAGCTTCAATTAGAAGTAATCACGGAGAGGAATTCGAAAACGAAAGTTTGCAAGGATTTTGTGAGGAGAACGGATTTCTCTACAACTTCTCTGTACCACGAACACCATAACAAAATGGTGTGGTAAAGAGAAAGAATAGGTCATTGCAAGAAATGGCTAGAACCATGCTAAATGATAATTCCACTTCTAAGCACTTCTGGGCTGAAGCAGTAAACACTGCATGTTATTTACAAAATAGAATTTATATAAGACTTATCTTGAAAAAGACTCCCTATGAATTGTGGAAAGGACGAATGCCCAACATATCATATCTTTATCCCTTTGGATGTCAATGTTTCATCTTAAACACTAAGGACAATCTTGGAAAGTTTGATTCTAAGTGTGATGATGGAATACTGTTAGGCTATTCTGAAACATCTAAGGCCTATAGAGTTTACAATTCTAGAACCTTAACAGTTGAAGAAGCCATCCATGTTAAATTCAATGACAATAAGCCTGATAAAGAAATATCAAAGCTAGATGATTCATTTGCAGATATAAAGCTAGAAGATGCTAGTCCTTCAGCATCCAAAGATCAGACGGATGATCCAAAAGAAGAAGAAAATGAACCAACTGGACGCTCTTGGCAAATGAAGACCTATCATCCAAATAATCAAATTCTTGGAAACATTCAAGATCATGTCAGGACAAGATCGACCTTCAAGGAGCAAGCTCAAGCTGCTTTGATCTCTGAATTGGAACCCAAGACAATAGACGAAGCTCTCCTGGACGATGGCTGGATCAGTGCCATGAAGGACGAACTAAGTCAATTCGAAAAAAATGATGTTTGGATGCTAGTTCCTGCACCCAAGGACAAGTCTATCATTGGAACAAAGTGGGTGTTCCACAACAAACTAGATGAAGCTAGCAAAGTGGTAAGAAATAAAGCAAGACTTGTAGCTCAAGGCTACTCACAACAAGAAGGTATAGATTTTACCGAAACCTTTGCACCAATAGCTAGATAAGAAGCCATCTGCATCTTACTTTCATTTGCTGCTCATAGTAATATAAAGCTCTATCAAATTGATGTAAAAAGTGCATTCTTAAATGGCATAATAAACGAGGAAGTCTATGTGAAACAACCTCCTGGTTTTGAGTGTGATACTTTTCCAAAACATGTTTTCAAACTCAAAAGGCTTTGTATGGACTTAAACAAGCTCCAAGAGCTTGGTATGAAAAGTTAAGTTCATTTCTTTTAGAAATGATTTTACTAGAGGAAAAGTGGACACCACTCTCTTTCACAAAGACGTTAAATCACACTTTATTATTGTGCAAATATATGTAGATGATATTATATTCAGTGCTACTAATGACGCTTTATGCAAGGATTTTTCTAAGATTATGACAGCAGAATTCGAGATGAGTATGATGGGAGAATTAAAATTCTTCTTGGGATTGCAAGTAAAGCAGACTGTAAATGGCATGTTCATATATCAAACAAAATATGTTAACGAACTTCTCAAGAAGTACAAGATGGACGATGCCAAGGAAATGAGTACACCTATGCATCCATCGTCAATACTCAACCTGGACGACTCTTCTAAAAAGGTAGACCAAACTACATACCGTGGTATGATTGGGTCTCTTTTATATCTCACAGCGTCCAGACCTGACATTATGTTTAGTGCATGCTTACGTGCTCGTTTTCAATCTGACCTTAAAGAAACTCATCTAATAACAGTTAAAAGAATTTTTAGATACTTAAAAAAGACCACTAACCTTGGTTTGTATTTTAAGTCAAACAAAGAATACAGGTTAATTGGATACTGTGATGTTGACTATGCGGGAGATAGAGTAGAACGCAAAAGCACCAATGGAGGATGTCACCTCATTGGTGGGAATCTAGTCTCCTGGACAAGCAAAAGACAAGGGACGATTGCCCTATCTACAGCAAAAGCAGAGTATGTCTCAGTTGCATCTTGTTGCTCACAACTCTTATGGATCAAGCATCAGTTAGAAGACTACAGTATCTATGAGAGTAACATTCCTATCTTTTGTGATAACATTGCTGCTATAAATCTGTCTAAAAATCCTATTTTACATTCTCGGGCAAAGCACATTGAAATAAAACATCATTTTATAAGAGATTATGTTCAGAAAGGAATTGTCGATATTCAGTTTGTTAATACTGAAAATTAATTGGCCGACATAGTTACAAAACCCCTTCCTGAAGATAAACTCATCTATATTCGAGATCTTCTTGGTATAGAATTTATAAATGAATAGTTTTTTTTAACATGCCTTGACCGTCTAAAGATGTGAGCGTCCAATGTGTTGTAGCGTCCAATATTACATCGTCCATGTGCATATCTTTTCGCATTCCACAATAACTCACATTTATGTGTGCATAACGTTCCTTATCCGTACTTAATTATGTTCTCTCTAAAAATGATTGAAATAAATGCTTTATTCTGGTCTGAGTCACTCATGCGTCGTATAACCAACCTCAAGATTTGTAAGCGCCTGACCCAGCATTTATTGCACATCACCTCTCTCTTCGAAAGTGAAAGAACCGCTAAAAGCAAAACCTCTTCGATTTCTTCATATACACTCAAACCTAAACCAAACACTTACCTCTTCTCAAATCCACTTGAACTCTCTGTCTCTTGAAACCTCTCAAACCCTAACTATCCTTCAAGCTCTCAAAAATGGCATCTAACAAAGCTGGTCCTGCTGCTAAGGCCGTGGCTTGTGTGGAGAGCCTAGACAAGGCTATTGTTCTCATCGAAAGTCGTTTTGATATCCAAGCTCTGGAGGACATGGGTGTGACTGTTATGGACAACTTGCTCAGATGTAGGATCCTTAACTACTTCCACCTGAACGAGATCATTTATCTAGAACTCATCAGACAATTTTGGAACTCTACCGTTTTCTCAAACACGGACATCACTAGAACTGCTCTGGGAGTCAAGGTCACATTAGACCTCGGCTCTGTTGCCCAAGCCATTGGCTGTGAGTGGGCTAGGTCCTGCATTAAGAATGGCTGGGAAAACAATTTTGGAGGACATGATACTGTTGATGCTGCACTGATGGGTCCCAAAGGTGAAGGGCCAGTGGAATACAATAAGCTAACAAAAGAGGGGAAGATTTTCCAGCAATTTTTGAACAAGGGAATTCTTCACAAGGCTGGATTGAAGGACAACATTACCTTTTTGCACAGGTTTGTGTTGTTCCATTTGATCACAGGCCAACAGTTCAACCTGTCGCACCTCATCCTGAGTAACATCTTCAGGACCATGAGAAAGGACGCAGAGAGCGCAACCAGATCACCTACGCCGCTCTCCTTAACAAACTCTTCTAGCAACAACAGATGTATCATGCCTTCTTTGCTCTATCCCTTGGAGAGCAAAGTCAGATTAGAATTCTGGGTGGTGGCCATTGGTTCACTCAACTGCTGTTTGGATGCAACAATGTTGCACAGATGAAGGCTAGGTTTGTGCTGAAGCCTTTAGAGACCACGTCCAAACTAATGGAAGATAGAAAGGAAGTCGTGGAGATGGCACCCTTATAGACAATTGAGCCAACCGTCCATGTTGCTAAGTCGATGGACAACGAGGCACTGTTTGTGAATCCAGTTGCTGCCAGACTGTCCACCAAGAGGAGATCGTCCAAGACGCAAGCGACCAGGGTTACAAGATCCAAGATCCAAAGACCCTCGGCTTCGTCTACTCCTCTTATAGTTGCCCCTATCGCTGTCTCAGCTCCTTCACCTGCTCCAACACAAATTCCTGCTAAAAGACGGTTGATCGTCACCTCTGACGATAAAGACGATGAGCCAATTGGTAAGTTTGTCAAGAAACAAAAAGCTGCCATAGTTGATGTTCCTATTCAACCACAACCATCTGCCTCATCCAAACGATCAGCAGAAGCACTGCCAGAGGAAGCACAGTCTAAGAGAAGTAAGCTTTCTTCTTCTACTGCTAATGAATGTGTTAGCGACCTTGATGATTTAATCATTATTGAACCATCTAAACCTTTTACCCAAATACAAGCCGACACACAAGCCACACCTGAACCAAATTTGTTGCTGCTTGGTGACAAAGGCTATAACTGCACCATCCCTACCCTCGGCATACCTAAGACACATCTCTCCCTCAAGCCTACTAAATCACCTTCCTCCTCAACCATCATTCCCTTCCCTACCCCTTCCTCAGAACCCTTGGAGCACACCAAACAAAAATGGCCTCTACTTTTTGTTGAAGGCAATTCACAAAATCTCTTGGACAACAATGCCATCATTTTGCGTCCAGAGCTTCCTGAACCAGACTTCGGTTTTGACTACTCTCCCATCTATATGGAGAAGTACATGGACGACTATGTCCATCAACCCTTGGTAGAATATCTGGCACTACCTCTTAGAGCTATTGAACACTTACTGCTCAAGCGGTTTATCAGATGGAGGTACCCTAGCGTTGTACGAGCTTGGCGCATCAATGCACATCCTCCTGGAGTACTTCAACATAGAGTACCTCCAGTAGACCACATCAAGAAAGCTCTGCAACAAAAGAAACCTAGGGGCGAGCAGACTATTCAAATAAGGCTTGCAGATTTGAAGTTTTGGCCTCTAGACCTAGTAGAAGATGGACTCTTTCCATCTGCCTTTGAGCACATGTTCTGCAATACTCTCAAAGGTTCTACCACCTTGAAGTTTCAACTCTTCATTCCACCATCACAACACATCCAACCTTCCACATCCATCCGCATCGAACCAGATCACGTCTGCCCAAGATTACCAATCATAGATGACAACTACAAGAAGAAGAAGATTCTGACCAAGGCACTGTCCTTGCCTTTGCCGTCTAGAGCTTATTTTCAACAACATTCAACTCATTCCTGTGAATGGTTTCTAGCTCAGCGTCTTCATATAGACTTGGACGAGGACGATGCTGAACGCTTCTGGCATCACCATATGTTCCAATGCGAACAAGAAGCGTCCAGTAATGGGGTTTCAATAGATGACAAAGCCGATATTCCAACTGTAACGAATTGTGAAGTCATACAACATCCAGCTCGTGTATTTCACTTTTCGGACTCCTCAGCTGCTTTTGTTCGTCCAGCCAACAAGCGTCCACTCCTTGGTACAAAAACTTCTATCTTATACACTATGATTGCCGCTCTTACTCACCACACAAATTTTCAACCACTATACCCTTGGACCACTCCATGTTCATACCAATTAGAAGTACGAGACTTGAAGCTTCTCGAAGCACCTCCTCCCCCCTCTAAAGTTCTTCCACCCACTCCTTCCCAACCACCGTCACCTACACCTCCACCACCGCCTACTCCTGGCTCTCAAACCTCTGCAAGCCTTCCTATCTCTTCTTCTACCCCTTTCCCCTTCCCCTTATTGACCCTGCCATTCAACAATATGTTACCAACCAACTACAACCCATCTTCACCCTTCTTCAGCAAATTCTCCAGAACCAACAAGCTTTCCTACACCCTCCTCAACCTTCTCCACCTCCTCCTCCACCGCTGCAATAGTGACTATGATGACGACTCCCTTTTCCTTTTGTCTACTTCTTGCTAATGACAAAGGGGGAGAAAGCATTATGTTTATGTCTTTGTCGCATTTATTTTTTTTGCATCTGTTCTTGTCTAATTTATGCTCTGTACGGATAAATAAAATACATAGTTGCTCTGTTTTACTTCAAATGTTGCTCTGCTTATATAAAATCTTATATCTATTATATGTATAATATGCTTGATATTTGGTATGGTATTTGATATGGACTTAAGATGATATCTTGTGTCTCAAGTATACAAAACTTGGAATATCACACTCAAGGGGAGCATAGTAAGTCTTTCGAAAACTTCTTTATGCATCCTTTTATATTCCAGCAAAAACGTAAAAATTAATAAGGTTTGTCATCATCAAAAAGGGGGAGATTGTTGGAACCAAAGACATAGAAGCGTCTAAACCCTCAATGTTTTGAAGATAATAAACTTATTAATGTTCAAGTTTGTGCTTAAAGACTATCTCTATCACAGCTAAGAAGACCGTCCAGTAGACGTGTCAAAGAAAGACCATCCAATAAGACGTGTTTAAAGAAGACTGTCCAATCAACAATGAAGATGATCGTTTGAAGAACATATTCAAATATTTGATGCAAGCTTCCAACGACAAATATTCAAACGGCTAAGTTCTATTTTGAACGTCCAATTTATCTATGCTATTTTTTATTGAAACTAACATATTACTACTTCTGTGATCTAACATTCAAATTGTTTGAAGCATTACATTACATCAGAATCATTCTAGTACAAAAGCGCAGAAATATCTGATAAAGCAAGTCAATTTATCAAGCTACTGAGACGAATGAAGAATACTTAGAAAAGCAGAACGCCAGCACAGTCCTACACCTTCCGTTTTAGTACAAGTCTAAAAGTTGCCGTGCCTGATCACTCTGAAAGGACAGTTTTGCACGCTTCTCTTTGCATAACGAAGTCAAAGTTTTCTACAACGGATCCTTTCCTGAAGACTATATATATGCACCAACGAAGAAGCAAAGATATAGAAGAGACAACATAAGACGAAGAAAAAGAACAAAACAAAAAGACAGTAGTAACACTCTGATAGAAGCGTCCAGTGGACGATAGGAAAAATCTTGTAAAGATCTCTCAAAGCATTCTTGAACTTTATCTTTCAAATCTTCACTACGTGAGTTGATATCTGTTGTATAAACACTTGTTGTGTTGTGAAAGCTTGGAGAGGCTTAGTGTGAAAGAATACTTGGGTTAAGCAATCTAGAGTGATTGTGTTGTATAGCCTAAAGAGGCCGCGAACAATACTTGTAACCTAAGGTTGGTTAATGAATACCTTCTGGGTGAAAGGACTGGACGTAGCTCAGGTTGAGTGAACCAGTATAAACTTTCTGTGTTATTCTTCTCTCTATCTCTACGCTTGAAAACTTTTCACACTGATCAACTGGTTTCGTAAAAGTTTCTTTTTAAAACGCACAATTCAACCCCCCCCTTCTTATGTGCTTTTTTATTTCACCTTAGGCTTGGGATGATGATCTTGGGAAGCTATATGCATTGAATTTTGTTTAAGTGGCTTATTTATCTGCAAAATGAGTGATTGAAATTTTTTTAAATGGCTTATTTATTTCCAAAACGGGTGAGCAATTTAAAGATATATTTTGAATAAGCTAAAGATAAAAATCCATAATATAAGGGACCATATTTAAGTGAGCATAAGTATATAGCAGGCAAAGATGAGTCTACTTTGGAATGGTTAGTTGATCGATGAGTGTTTGAAGGGAGTGATTTCTGCATACCATTCACAGGCCAGTCCATGAATAACAATGAGTCTTTGGCCAATTACCATGGTGCCGCTAGGTGCAATATGGATGAATATCACCTATTCTCGTTTCCTATCCTTAACCCTATCCCTCCGATCAAAGCATGACACATCAATTAAAAAAATTCAATTCATTGTTAATTAGATTTCACAGAACAGTAACGTGCCTAACTTTTTCCTTTTTTTCTTCCTTCCACCTTCTCCATTCTCCATTCACAAGTCCTATTCGAAGAAGAAGTCCTCATCGGCAGCCAGCACCAACTATTTCTGAGTTCTGGATTGGGGATCAACTAGGATCGGGGAAGACCAGTTTTAAGGTTATTTAAGTCGGTGGCGACAGTTTTGCGGCGGGTGGTGGTGAGAGTTTTTTTGGCTGAAAAAATGTCATCAATGAAGGCCTCAAGGAGGGGGAAGAATGGCTGAGGCTATGGTAACTGATGTTGGAATCGAAAACCCTATCCTTCTCGATCTTGTACTTCTTCTTGAGCATGCTGATGCGGTTCTTGGACTGCACGTCGGTGCAGCACAGTTTCTTACTGGCGCCATTGACGTGGCGCTCACCCCACGCATTGATAAGCGTGAATGTCGGGTCCTCGCTCCAATAGTCTTTGCACCCTCTGATGGTGTGTGGCTAGGTTGATTTCTCATGTGAACGGAGAAATAAGGAGAGCATGTAAATGGAGAATGAAGGGGAGAACGAAAAGGTGGAGGGAACACACAAACATCGTTACTCTTCTGTGAAACCTAGTTAAAGATGAGTTGGATTTTTTAATTGACGTATCATGTTTTCATTAGGGGGACAGGGTTGGGGACAAAATACTGAGACAAGTGATTTTCGTCCCTTAAATATAGAGGATTCTATACAATTGTGTCAATTTCCAATCTTAAATTGTAGTTGTTATAAAAATTTTATCGTGAAAAAATTTTAAATAACTAAAGAAAATTGAAGAAAAGAAAGACATCATGGCTTGGATAAACATGGCAATTTACATGAGTGGATCAATAGTTATAATGGTGAAAAGTTCAATGAAGACAACAAAGTTTCATGTGTGGGTTTGTGTAAGCACAACTTCTTTCACCTATGACCACAAAGCCATTCTGTTTGGTGGGAAAAATAATTATGTATTTTAGTACATCAACTATCCTAGAAGCACACAATAATATTCTTAGTCCTTCTATTCTTTCGTTATCCTTCCTTTCTATCTCTGTTTACTAATTTTTGGATGTTGTCAATGTCGGTCTTCTTTTGTGAATTTACTTTTCCTATTTTCATTGCATGTTAATCCATTGGGGTTGTTTATATGAAATTATAAGTTTTACTCAATGATCTCTCTATTTTTGTTTCCTCATCTCTTGCTATCATAATCAATCATGTTTACCACTTCTAATTTAAATATATGATTAATGACCCCAAAACTGTAAAGCATATTAAAATTCGGCCATTCAAGATAAACTACAACAATTAAGAAGTTAGGTACCAACCTAATAAGGCAAGGCGTATCAATAGTTACTCTCAAGAAGTTTGACATGGCAAAACTAGAAACATGCTTCAATAATATAGATGAAGTAGAAATGACATAACCTCTGATTCCGTTCTAATATATTATAAATAGTTTAGGAGAAAAGCACGCAAGCATGTTCGAGTGTTATTTAAATTTAAAAGGGATGCCCCTGCATTTCCCCTTAAAATTGAAGTTAGTGACCTGCAACATAAGGAAAAATAACGGAAGGATTAAAAATAAACCTCATCCTCTCACTTCCATTTTTGTCTCCTCTTTCAAAGTGCCAAACAAATTAAAAAGATTGAAACCAGAATTATTCTAAATACCACAATTTATTTATTTATTTATTTTGCATTTTTCCTTGTATGCTTATTGCTTCATCCTGACAGGTATATGAAAAATTGTTTCTCCGATTACCACCTCTAATCCAACTGCTTTTATCTTATGGTAAAAAAAGGAGTTCAAATTTGAAATAAATGTACAACATTTTCAGCTTTCTAAATACAATGAAAGAAGAATATAATAAACTTTTCTATTAGAGGCAAGTAAAAGAATATGACGATTTTACTTTTCTACTACCTAAATCACGCAAATTAAATTAATAGTTGGTTGCTAATTGTTTCAACCAAAAATATGCATAACATGGATTCTAGGCTTTGGCAAACAAGACCCTTTTTAGTAAATTTTTTAGTTTTGAAGGTCTTCTTTCTTCATATGTGGAAAACTAGTTCTACTGTGATATGGTGCATGGAAAGAGGGGAAGAGTTGAGTATGGAGACAATGTTGAAGGTAGTGCCTTTTCAAGATATCTTAGTGACAGTTTTGGGATAAGCAAATGAAATTTCAAGGTGTTTTTAATACTTTATGCTGACTCTGTCTCATTTGAGTGTTCTCTTAACATACACGCTCCTACAACATGTAATATATTTTACATTTTACATTGTCATATCCATTGCTTCCCAAAATCTTTGATTATTTAGTTTGTTATTTAAATTTAATCTATTAATTTTTAAGTGAAGAGGTAAACCTTATCAAAGGAATGTCCATAGAAAGATAGATGATTAATTTGAATCTTCCTTAAAAAGTTTCTAAATTATTCAGTTCTACTAATTCACGCTATATATTAAATGAGAATAGCTATTTTGAACAAGTGTGTTGTTAGTTGTTATTCAAGTGTTTTTAACTATCATTCTTTAATGAAAACATTTTTAAGAGTTTTTTAACTTCACATCTCTTTTAATTTATCATTTTTAATATTTTTAGTTCTAAATTAAATTTTAATATTTTTAAATAAAATAATCAATAATTAAAAATTAATATTGTATTATATTACAATAATTATTTATTATAAATTTAAAATATAATCTATATGTTCAAAAATATTTATTTATTACAAATTTTAATTATAATATAATGTATATATTCAAAAATATTTATTTATTATAAATTTAAGTTATATAAAATAAATATTTATTTTGTACAATGCACAGGTTAAAATACTAATGTCTTAATAATAAACTATATTTCATTTATTTACCCGTGCAGCACTAGGGCCTTTGTCTACTAATAATGAAAATGAAACCCTTCAAATAAAAGACAAATAAGGAAAAGTAATCTTCGCTATGTACTTTGAAAATGACAAATGATGTATTATTTTCGTTCAAAGATGTAAAGGCAATTATAAAATTCAACATCAAAAGTTTGCGGATACTATTGTCTCTATACTATAATAACTTGTGGAATGCAGACCCAAGAAGGCATGATGCAGAGAATCTAATCACATTTGGTGGAGAATCAATGAATATATGGAAACAGAGGTGTGATACTTATAAGTTCATAGAAATTGATAAAGGGATCACATATTTATATGATAATACTGAATTTTTCTTACCCCACTAACTATCTTAATCAGCGAAACTTTGAAGACTTCAAACTTCACTCTAAATAGCCCGTCCAATGTATACATTTTGACAAGAAAAAAAGGTATACCTACAATGTTTCAATTTCCATCAACCTTTCTAATATTAACATAAGCTTCGTTGCCTCCATATAACTTTCTTGGAGCACTTGGATTTCTATCTGCCTTGAATGTCTGAAATACTAACAAAGTTGAGGGAGTTCAAGCCACTGTTTTTTACAAATGACATTGACCTTAACATATTATGCCTCAGGATGAATGCAGGTTTCGTTGGAGGAGGAAGATCCACAATCTCACTGTTAAGCATAGAAATTACAACAGCGATAGTGGGCCTATCTGCAACAAATTCTTGCACACATAGAAGTCCTATGTGAATGCACCTAAAAATATATTTATGAAGGCTAGAATCATATATTCCTGGATCTATTAGAGATGAAATTTTGTTTTCTGTCCATCGCATCCAGGCCTACAACGAAAAAAAGAAATATTAAACATTTGGAAAATTTTATCAGTAGTAGGCTACAGAAGCCTTATAATGAGCTAGGAAAGAATCTTAGGGACTTACAAATCCTAAAAGGGTCAGAAAATTCTCGCTGTCTTAAAAGCTTGAATTCCGTCTTCCACTAACAATCTCCAATAGCAAAACTCCAAAGCTAAAGACATCTGATTTCTCGGAAAACAGTCCTTGCATTGCATATTCGGGAGACATATAGCCACTGCATTGAAATGTATCACAATTTATTAATCCCAAGTATGCTACTATAATTCTGGACCAAGAAGATGTACTTACTATGTTCCAACAACTCCTCTAGTATTAGCCTCTTCCTCATTCCCACCAAAGATTCTGGCCATACCAAAGTCAGATATTTTCGGATTTAATTCCTCATCTAGCAAGATATTACCTGCCTTCAAGTCCCTGTGGATGATTTTTAGCCTGGAATCTCTATGAAGATAAAGCATTCCTCGAGCCACTCCTATTATTCTAAATCGTTTTTTCCAATCAAGGACTTTTTTTTTTGACGGATCTAAAGAATCAAATGGTAGAATTATATGAATTCTAACATTTCGAGATGAAGCAATGCCATCTAAATTTCACAATTTAGCATAATTTCAAGAAATTTAAATTTGATAGATATTAGTATGCTTTCAAGTAAACTCACTAGCTAAAAAAAATTATTCATTTTTATAAAACACTTCATATATCAAACACAAGGAAATTCCAAATAGATGGATGCTAGAGACTCAAAGAACTAACCAAAGACATAGGCGTCCAAACTTTTATTTGGCAAGTATTCATAAATCAACATCTTTTCCTCCCCTTCAATACAACAGCCAAGAAGTCTTACAAGATTGCGGTGTTGAAGCTTGGAAATCACCACTACTTCTTCATTCATGAATTCTTCTAGACCTTGTCCAGATGCTCCAGAAAGTCTTTTAACTGCTATTTCCTGACCATCTTGCAATTGCCCCTATATCATATAACACGTCGAAAATGAAACTATTGACAATGATTTCAGATATGAATAACTTAGCTAAATTAATGTACCTTGTATACTGGACCAAAACCACCCTGCCCAAGTTTGTTAGCTGGGTGAAAGTTGTTTGTGGCTGTTACAAGCTTTTCAAAATTAAATATTAATAGCTCCTGGAGTTTGTCTTGTGACAGATCTCCAAATGCATTGTCACTTGTATATTCTACAGGTGCTCTACCTCCATTAAATTATAGGAGTCCTTTGATGATCCGTCTCACTGATTTATTACAGTGCCACAAATTAGCAAGAGGGAGAAGCAACATACTTAAATATAAATGAGCAGTGATCTAAAATTGTTAATCAAAAAGAATTTTCTTATGTAAATATTGAGTATATGTCTGTATAGTTTGCATACAATGTACCAATATATAGAAAACTCCTTTGAGTAAATTGAATCTATAATGATGATATATTACCGGGGTGGTTAGTAATCCTTCTCCACATAATATATGCACAAGTGACAATTAAGATTGTTCCTATTGTCACTGTGATTGTAATGATGACTTTCCTGTTTCTCTCTTTATCTGCAATTTAGGAAAAATGAAAATTGAAAATTGTCAGTCCTAACCGTGGAGAAATGGTCAAATCAAGGAGGTTAATTCAAATTGTTGTGCAGATAATTACAACTAGCACGATACAATGTATACCAAGTTCTGTGTAGGCTACACGGACGTATAGATCAAGTCCTCCATTTGAGAATTGTTGTGTGTCAATAAGATTCCCAGTCCAAGACATACAACCAATCTCAGCTTCATATGAATATGCTACACAAAAACAATTCTCCATACATTGGCTTCTGCACTTGTCTGGTTTGAGGGTGAGAGATGATCCATCTGCAAAATCTGGAACTTTGACCATTGGCAGCTTCAAAAATCCATCTGCTTTATTATCTGCACTTATGCTTTGGTTGCTGGCTCTTTCACACTGCAGAGGTGTCCTCCTAACACATCCACTAGTCCAGTTTTGTCCATTCCATTCCTCCTTGTTCCTTGGCTCGAACCCCTTCAAACAGCTGCATATTGAAGAGCTCTATGCATTACAGCTTGCAAAAGGCCCACATACACCATAAACATCACATTCCGATTGATGACTATTCCAAGTGACTAACCATTCTTTCTTTTCTTCATCCCACTATCTCTCTTCAAGATTGCCTTGTGTATTCAGAATAGTGATTGATAAGCTAACGTCTTCTACCTTCGTAAAAAAGAATTCAACATTTCCTTGCTCATCATCTTCAACGCGTATCCCATTAAGATAATGTGTTTTCATACAGGGCAGCCCTGTAAAGGTCTTACCATTCCACGGACCAGTGTGCCAAAATGGTCGAGTTTCATTCCAAATGAATACTTCAGGTATACTAAGGCGTTCAACACTTAAAGAGAAGCTCCCAGTGGATGGATCAGAAGGACTTTTCCATGAAGTTAGTTTCACTTTCTCACCTGTTACTTTGTTGGTTGTGAGCTTCATATTGGGTAACATTACATTGGAAGGATGCAGGAAACTCTCCCATATGTTGTTTCCTGTTGTGCATTCCTGTAGCACAAGGTTCCCATAATCTAAAAGTTTGGAAATAGAGCTGGATCCAACATTGGACACATTGGATGACCAAATCACTTGTTTCTGCCCATTCAATACAACAAGATTGCCATCTTCAGATATTGTAACAACTCCAGAAGAATCAGTCAGTGGTTTGTTTCTGTTAGCAACTCATACGACTGTGGACTGAGACCTCCACCAAATTCCAACGTAACGATTTGTAAAGTTTTGAGGGGTGAAGAAGCCCAAGGTGAAGTTACCACCTCTGGAGGTTATAGTTTCAGCGTCCTTGATGAACTGAGACGAGGTGATGGTGTGCATGGCAGTACCAACATCTGATAAAAGAAAAGGTAGCATGACCAAAACGAAGAGCAAATTTGTGCATTTGGAGAAACCCATTACCGACAGATATGAATTATGATCACTTCCTGTTAATAATGTTTTCGTAAGTGGCCTCTTTTTTTCTTCTTGATTGAGACAATTCCTAAACCGTATTAATAATCAACACGGTTTTGTATGTGGCTTGGCTTGCAGCAACGTATTGGGGTCTATCATTCTGGATAGTTCAGTTGCCTTGCATGTGGAATGGACCAATTCTTCAGAGTTGTATCTCGTATTGTAATTACTAGAATAACTAAAACTTTGTCTATTCTTTAACAAAATGCTAGTATGGTACCGTGCAACGCACGGTCGCACTGTTTTCCACATACATTCTCTAATTGACTTTTTTTTACTAAAGGCATAAGATACGAGATCATGCCTTTATTACCGTTGGGACCTATTATCTTACACTTATCCTAATCTGAACCCAAATATAATTACTAGAAGAGAAATGGTATTTGTATAATAATTCATACAACAATTTATATAACAATAATTTTTTGTGTTTATCTCTTTCTTGCACATTATTTTTTATAAATTATTATATGAATTGTACATGTAGCATATCTCTTACTAGAATAACTAAAACTTTGTCTATTCTTTAACAAAATACTAGTATGGTACCATGCAATGCACGGTTGCACTGGTTTCCACATACATTCTCTATTTGACTTTTTTTTAGTACAGAGGTATAAGATACGAGATCGTGCCTTTATTACTACTGGGAAAGTCTCACTTTAATAAATGTTTTAAGACTACATATAAAAAAGTTATTGCTAAAATCTATAGCTGTAAACAATATAATTTATATTTTCTCTCGTCCTTAATATAAGACACTTGATGGTCCTTTTTGTATGACATTTTATAATTTATATGAAGCATTTAATTTTTTTTCCTTTATTTTTCCTTATTAAAGACTTTGAATATTTGTGTCTTTATTTAATAGTAGTACATAACACATTTGAACTTTAATGTCTTTACATCACCCACAACAAATTAATGATGATTAACAAGGGTAAAATTGATATGTTATGATATTTTTTAAAGAATCAATAAAACTAACTAATTTAACTATTTTTATTTGTCTATGTAATTTTGTTACAAGTGCTTTATATTAGGGACTAGAGAGAGTATTTTGTAAAATAAAATTTGTTTGGAAGTTATAAAGTGTGTTTATTGGAACTTTATTCCTTAAATGAATTTTAAAATTTAAACAAGGAAGCCAAAAAGTTTCTTTACTGGATAATATTCTAAAAATTAATTTCATGGAAATTTCTTCTGTTAAAAATATTTTTTAGTTAGAAAAGTAAATAAGGATCAATACTTAAACAAAAACTTTAAAATTTTTATTATATTAAAACTACAAAATTATTTAATATATGTTTTAAATAATTAAAAATATTTAATAAAATATATTAAATGTTTCATAAATAATATTCTCAAAATATCTTTTAATTAAACTCGTTAAGAAAATAAAATCCGTTGTAGATTAATATAGATCATCTTATCTGAAAACATAATGTCAAGTTGACATGAGGCATCCGCTACTGGTTCACGATCTTGTATGTCTAATAACGAAATAAAAATGGGGGTTCCCATAAAGATGAACCGGCCGACAGACTTGTTCCAGCTTAGCAGGAGTCATGAGTTTGAGTTCTGCATATCCAATTGTGTTATATGCTTAGAAGGAACGCTTCACCAATCATGGTGGTCTTATCTAACTTGAACAAAATTGTCTTCTGTTAATGATATTTGTGGTTTCCACCAAAAAATAAAAAGCGAGAAGTACTATAAGGAGAAAATGGTACATGGCTAAATTAGAACCTTTTTTATTATATAATAAATAGATTAATATTATAAAATTTTAAATAATGTTAAAAAATAATTTTAACTAATGAAAATATTTTTATATTTTTTTTAAAAAAGCAATTTTCTTAGTTTAAAAAATTAATATTCTTTATTTCCTTTATATTTGAAGAAAAATAAGAATTTTAATTTTCTAAATTTAAGAAAATCATTTTCTTTAAAGATATAAAGAAAGTTTTCCTTTGTATAAATTATTTTTAAACATTATTTAAAATTTTGTATATTAATTTATAATATTAATATTAAATGACAGTCTTTCTTTTATTATTCTGTATTAAAAATAAAATAAATAAAAATTGAATGACTAAATTGTTTAAATAATTTCTATACATGACACAAATAATAATGTTAGTATTATTATAATTTAAATCAATATTTTTTTTAATTAATTATTCAATTGAAATATATTTTTATTTTTAATATATTCAGATCATACTTCAAATTTTTGCAAATAATATTAATCATAAAAATATTATAAGTTAGCATTAAAATTATTTTTTATTAATTTCAAATTGTTATTCACAAAAATAACAATACAAGACTTGTTAGTATTTGGGCTCTTCCCATAAGAACACTGTACGTTTACTACAAGGAAATATAAATTTAGAGTCAGACGTAAAGAGATGGCCATATAGCCGTTGCATATAGAGTCAGCTAAGCTGACTCTATACCGCTGCTATGTTATTTGAATTATTATTTTTTTCAAAAGAAGATGTCGTTCATTGTTTTGATAAAAAAATCATTTTTATCGTTAGTGTCGAGCCCAACCGATGCTATATAGTTTTTTTTTTTAAATGCATTTTGTTGTAGCATCGGCTTAAGCCTTTACTTTTTATTTTTATTTTTTAAAGTATATCTAGTGATAGAGTTAGCTAAGGACAACTCTAACTGATAATAATAAAAAAATAAAAAAATAAATTTTGTACTCTAAAAATTGTCGAGCCCTAAAACACAAAATTGCCTTCTTCTCTCCTTCGCGTGTCTTTAGTTCTCTGTCCTAAAACCCATATTTTGCCACTTCGTTGGACCACCATTCACCGTACTCCATTGAACCACCGCTGAGTGTAATACTCCTATTTTTGCATATCAAATTATTTTTCAATTATTCTGCATTTATTTTTGAAAAACCAGATGGGAATCTCAAAAATTTGATTCCTATGTTTATGCTTGTATTATTTAGTAGTACTTAGTTTCAATTTTTAATAATTTTTGGGAAATGGAGTCCGGAAAAGGGTAAAATGACTATTTTACCCCTAGAAGGACTAAATAATTGAGAAAATAGATAAAAATAGTTAGAAATGTCTAAAATTTATTTTTAAGTCATTTATGTGCTTAGAATAATTAATAATAAATTTTAGAAAATTTTTGAAATTTATTAAGACAATTTTTATGAAATGACAGTTTTGTCCCTACTCTCAACAGTAAAGGCTAACATGAGAAAAATATTAAATTGACATCAAAATGTCAATTTAAGCTTGGAATCATGTCATATATATTAAAATATAATTTTAAAAATTTTCTGGACATTTTCTTGAATTCTTGTGTAAAATGACCAAAATGTTCTTGAGTATCTAATAAGCCAGCCAATATTGGCTTTACATCCAAAAATGTTGAAAATGGTAATTTCAGTTTATTTATAGGTTAGATATTTAATTTTATAATTTTCATAAAAATTTTGGTATTTATTGAATGAAAATAGATTTTTTATGAATTTTCTAGCTTAAAAATACAAAATAAATACATATAATTCGAAATAAATTAATAAAAATTAAAATTAATTATCAGAACTTTATTTTTGATGAAAAATAATGTATTTATAAATTTTTACATTTAATTTCATTTTTTTTATATTAAAAGTCAATTTTTTCAAGTTTAGGTGATTTTATCGGTACCGGTTAATTTACCGGCAGATAAAATTAACATCTAGAAGCTAGCCAGCTAAGGGAGCACGTCCCCAACCTAAGAATATCTGATTCATCACTCTATTTTTAATATTTGTCCCTAAATTAATTAAAAATAAATCAAAAATGGGATTTATGACATAATAAGCTTATGTCATCAAAGTGGACACCTCACCCCTTCCTTTCTCTATAAATAGGCATCCAAAATTCTGATTTTTCACCATTCTTCTCCTCCATGAGCTAGAGAGCCTCTCTCTCTAAGAAATTTTTCTTCTTTAGTTTTTATGTTAAAATTTGCTTGTTTTCAACTAGTAGAATTTTTCTTCCTAGAAGTTTTGCATCAACAATTCCATCCTCTTCATCAACCACCTTAGAGGTAATGGGAGGAGTGGGATTGGTTCTAAATTACTGTCACTTTGCATGTTGGTAGGAAGGGTTTTCCCCTAAACCCGTTTAGGCTTAAATTTTAGTATTGTTATTATTGTTAATGTTAAACTTTAATTTTTACTAAGTCGTTACTCTGCCCAAATTTAGATTATTAAATTATTACACTGCTCAAATTTAAATTATTAAATTTTATTTACTAAGTTGTTACTCTGTTTAATTTTAGAAAATAAAAACGCATTTGCTAAGCTGTTACTCTGCTCAAATTTAGAAAATTAAAATGTATTTATTTATTTGTTATTCTACCAAAATTTTAGTAATTAAATTATAATTACTATGTTGTTATTCTGCTAAAATTTTATATGATTACTAAATTGTTATTCTTTGGTATTGTGTAATTTCTACAAAATAAGGCAGAAATGTTGATTGTACTGGTGCTGAAATTAATTGAGACCAGGGAAACCCCTGCTTGAGAAGTTAGAAATTGATAGTTTAGTGAGTAATGTAAAGCAAGTGACATGCAGTGGCATGGCACCCTGCTAGGGAAGCCACAGTTTGGTACACTGAGGAATAAAAGGTAGGGAACCACTTGCGGAGGTCTTGGGGGTAGGCATCGAGTGGTGAAAGTCCCAATGACCAGGGTAGCACCCTTGAGCCGGGATATTCGCCTAACCAAACTCGATAACCCCGACAATTGCTCAGCATTTTAGGATTGGTTTGAGAGTATACCTCTATAAATGGATATCCTAAATTGTTATTTTGTTCCTCAATGATGATGAGGACTGTACCATGTGATGGTATTAAGAGAGGTATATGTACTTCCAATCACTTCCCAGGTTCTGTTGAGAACTATTACCCACTAACAGAGAGTATGGATCCATATCGAGTCAAGGATTGTATAACATAGAATAAACTTTAGGTTCCCTTTTTATTGTCAACTGTGTTTTTCTGTATTGTGTGGTAGAATTCCTATCATACATGTAAAAGTGATATTAGAACAAATCACCTCACTCCATTACTTTTTCTTTTATGCATGATTGATCACGATTAATGAAGACTTAGCTGTTAGGGAAGACCTATAAGGTTAGTCTGATAGTTTATTATTTTATGGGATAGGATAGATGAACACTGCTCTGATGAGGATCTTTTTGATGTACTGGGAATAAGTAGTAACTATTTGATGTATATTTTAATCTCCTTGTATTTCAATATTTTTTCTAATTATGAAATCATGATGTACAGTTCTATGATAAATAGATACAGATTTTATTTTTACTATTGTTTTCAAATTCTGATAAATTTACAAATTTTCTATTATTAAAAGTAGAGAAAATTTTTACTCTTATTTTTAAATAAGTAAATAAGTATGGGTTATGTGCAATGTGAATGAGTGTCACACTAGGCAGAGGTTTGTGCAGAATCGTGAGTGGAATTGCATGTGGAATCACCATTATTCTTCCTCTTCCCCTCAAGTTGCAGGTTTCAACATCTCACTATTCTCTCTTTTGGTTTCTTGGGAGCCATCCTAGCAAAACCCATTTTGTTGTTGACTTTGAAATCAGAATGATACTCAATACACATATACAGATGATTTAAAGCTTGCGTTATTTGTTTCTGTTTTTTATTTTGGCTTTTGTTTATAGGGATCGAATCTGGAATCCATTTCCAGCTAGCGAAATATGCTTCGGAACAGTAAGATTATTGTTCCATTAGGTTTTTTTTTTTTCAATTTTGCATGTCTACAACAGTTTTATTTGGGATAGAACTTAATAGGAGTTTGATAAAAAAATAGAGATCTGAAAAAACTATTAGGGCGTTCTCAAGCATCAAATGCTCTAGATCCTCAGTTATGGTGATGTTCGTTTCCTTCAACAATTCACAAATTGTTATTGTAAAATGTTGTGATTCAATGCTGAGAAAATTCTTAGCTAACAACTTGAATGCCTCACAGCCACAATATGACAAGTCCATGTGCTTTGGCATTGTGCTTTTCCTAACCAATGTTGGGTCCAATTTCTCCCCACTTTTTGTGGTGAAAACTATTAGTTTTTCAACTCCACAAGCAAACCATAACCCATCATTGAAATTTAGAAGACCAGGAGGAGTTACCTAACTACTTCTCACATCTCATTCTTGCATTTCTGCTTGTTTTTGCCTTGGATCCCTCTCCTTTTACTCTTCCTTCTTCTTCCTCCTTTAGCTAGTCAAATCAAGTGAACAATCTATATTCTCAATCACTAAATTCTTTATGATGCATAAATTACTTGATTGTGACAATTCATTCAATAATCTACAATTAGAGTTAAATTGATGAAAATATAATTTTTCGTGTAATTAATATTTTTCTACATACATTATTGATAATTTATTGAATCACTGATATGACTTAGTACATATTGTAGAATATCTTATATGCCTTAAGTATAGGATGTTTGGTTTTTGTCCTTAACTGATTCGAAATATCTCAGTTGATCATGTTTGTATGACTAGTGATAATTTCAATGTTAAATAAGCTCTTATTTGATATTTAGACGTAAAAGTGCAGTTATTGAACAACAAATTTACTATTTTGGCTTTAGTATGGTATCCACATTTTCTGGACAACATCTCTATTCTTAATCTATTTACTTATGTACTTCTATGGTCTACAAATTTCAGTCTGCTTGAAGTAGAGAAAGAGAAAAGGTTGTGTTATGTGAAGGCATGGGAAGATAGTGAAAAGGCCAAAGCAGAGAACAAGTAAAAGTTTATGTACTTTTACAGTTTGCAATTAGGGGCATAAAAGTGAACAATAATGATTTTTTCATGCCTTAATTTTTGGACACACCTTAAAAGCATGTCTCTGCTGTTGCTAGTTGAGAAAACAGCAAGAATGCAGCTCTTGTAGCTGAGTTGAAAAAAGGTAATACCCTGTTGTTCAGTATTTATCGACATGATGGCATTTCTTATATATATGCTACATAATAACATGATGTATATGGCACTGGACCAAAGCAAGTGCACCCTTTCTTAATATCAAATAATATAATAAATTTCATTAGGGAAAAATCAAGATCTATGGTTCCCTACATAACACGATCTATAAGTACTATGCATTACTTAGATGGTTCATCTCATCTTAAGCTTTTTTTTTTTTGAGTAAATAAATCATGTTAATTAATTCTATTGATTCCTTTGCTTATCATTTTTTCCCGACAAAAAAGTTAAGCAATAGTGCCCCACCCAAAGTAAACGGTTAAATATGTAACTTATTATTTTTAATTGATTATAGAGTTGTGTTCTTTAATTAATATTTGATTGGATTGTTTTATTTATAATATGTAGGGACTGCTCAACCTAAGTCTTTCCAACTAACTAGTGGTTTGCTTCAAAATCTTCAAAGAAAGTGAGTCTTGTTATTTATTCTCAGATCTAGAGGTTTGTCTTGGTTTTTATGACATTTGAATGCCCATGTTATCTTTCTTTCTATTTTTTTTTTTTTGCTAAAAAATCATTGCAAATAAGAAGAGACCTTATCCTGTGAATGTATCTGGAATTGAAATATCACTAAACCTTGTGGTGAGTGGTGAGCTGGTACCTGCAAGATCTCAGCTACTTCTGGAATTTTTGTTTATTCTTCATGTAGGTATTTATTATTGCATTGTAAGTTATACTAATTCATCACGTTTCATTCAAAGATTTTGTACCATATCCATTATCCTTTAGCTGATTTGTTTAGCAATTAAAAATTTAAACCTAGCTAGGTGTGCAAATGTTGACAAAGGAACTATGCATGGGATGAAGAGTCATGATTGTCATGTATTCATGGAGTGTTTACTTCTGATTGCATTTCGTTCCTTGCCAGAATGTGTGTGGAATCCCATTGCTGAATTAAGTGGATTCTTTAGAATCTATGTCGTAATCCAATGTGCATGGATGATTTAATTAGATTGGAGCAAAATATACTGATCATAATATGCAAATTGGAAAGAATTTTTCCACCGGGCTTTTTTGATTCAATGGAACATCTACCTATTCACCTACCTATGGAACTAAGACTTGGTGGTCCTGTTCAATATCGATGGATGTATCCATTTGAAAGGTTATTATTCTATTATATTAGTAAGTTCCCTATCTATTTATGAGAATTAACAATGGTTTTTGCGGAGTGTAGAATGATGGGAGATGCAAAGTGGGCAATGGGTAATTTGGCAAGGGTGGAAGGATCAATATACTCATTCTACTTACACCGTGAGATAACATATTTTTGTTCCCATTATTTCAAGAGCATAAGCTTGTTGTCAAACACAAGTTTTAGAAATGATCCTCGAACAGGACATGAGGGTGTCCTCCCAATGTTGTCAGTCTTCAACAAATTTGGATGACCTAGTGGAATGTGCAAAGAGTATTGGCTGTGTGATAAAGAATGGAGATCTGCTCATGTACATGTCCTCATTGACTGCGATGAGGTTAAACCGATACTTGAGTAAGTATATATAATTTGTGTTCATTGTGTTATGCGTCATGTAATTGTTACAGTTGTATGACTAATTATGTGCTTCTTTTAAGATTATTCTTACAAGTCCACTCTTTCAACAACGAACAAGCTTCCAATGGTATACATGAATATTTTCCAAATTGGTTTAAAAACTATGTAAGTGTTCTCATTAGCAATTGTTGTATTTAATCAATATAATCAATTTAAGCTCATGAATGTCATCGATATAGGTTAATGATGAAAGGAATAGGGTGACTGACTCGAACATGAAGTCATTAGCTTGGGGACCTAATTCATACGTAACATCATGGAACATGTACTTTGTTAATGGGTACAAGTTTCATACAAAGACTTAGAGTGATGGTAAAAAAACCATCAACTGTGGGGTGCACGTAAAAGGTTTAACCTAAGGAGGAGAAGATGACTTTTTCGGCATCATCCACCATATCTATGAATTGGAATATCTTGGTTTGAGTAAGAAGATTTCCCTTTTCTACTATGAATGGTTTGATCCAAGAAGGAATAGTGGCACAAGGGTTCGTTCACAATATAATATTGTGGAAATCAACATGAGTAAAAGATATATTCCCTATGATCCATTCATCCTTCCACAAAAGCAAGACAAGTTTACTATGTTCCTTATCCAGATATGTGTAAAAACTTGCGTGGTTGGTATATGGCAATCACAACAAAACCATGAGGTCATGTTGAAGTTGACAACATGGAGGATGAATTGCCTTATTAAGATGATGAAATGCCAAATGTTTTACTAGTTGCTACAATTGAACAACTACAAGGCTTAGCTGACACCATAATAACTGAATATGAATTACTTAATGGTCCTATTATTGAAGCAATGGTTCAAGATGAAGAAGAACAAGAACATCAAGAGACTCAAATAGAGGTCAATGGTGAACAAGGGTTACAGGTAGAGGAGGAAGAATATGACAACGACTAAGAAGATATGGACAATGATAACAATAATGGTTAACTTAGATTTTTGTTTAATTCATTTATTTTATGTTATGTTAGCTTTGTAGTCTTGTAAACTTAACATTGAAGAATATATATGTTTATGTTATTTTTTTGTGTCAATATTGTAACACCCCCACTTTAACTTACTCATACGTTTTTCTAATTATTCTATGATTAATTATGACAAATAAAATAGGAACCTCAAGGGTATGATTTTCATGAATATATTCATGTTAGCAAGTTCTATCTAGTTTATATTTTTAATAATTTATTTGGATTAGGACCTGGGAGCGATAAAACAACTAATTTATCCCTGAAAACTTGCATAATAGGATAAAATAGCAAAAATTATCTAGAGTGGTTTAAAAATTAATTTTAAATTATATTTATATTCAAAATAATTAATAATAATTTTTTAAAAAAAATCAGAATTTTTTGAGACAGTTTTTAGAAAATGACCGGTATACCCTTAGTTGACTGTGGAAGCCAGCAAGAGACTTTTTAACCTCAAAAAATTTTGAAAAAGTTATATTGAGTATATTTTAATTATACCAATATTATTTTAAGGTAAAAATAGTGAAAAGTCAAAAAAAAATTATTTGTTAAAAATTGGATTTATTGGGTTGAGAAATGTCTTTTTGATGAAAAAATTTATTATAAATAATATGGACATGAGAAAAATCTGAAAAAATTTTGTTAGGCTTACTCAAATATACTTGAAAATTTTGTATGGTCGGATTTTGCAAAAACCTATCCAAAATTTCTATCTAATTTTGTTGCATTAAATTAATATTTAATTATTTTTAATATCTAATAATTATATAAAATAATTTTTTTCAAATTCTAGAAGTCTTGACTGGTCTAGGACGTTTCCCTTTTGACCACATGTGGAAAGTACAATGAAAATTGATATGATATGCTTTTTGAGTCAAAAATTAAATCCAAAATGCCTACTTTTTGACCTATAAATAAAACTCCATCAACCACTCCACCCACTCTTTCCTTCAGATTTTCAGAAGCTCTCTCTGCACCTCCCAGCTGCTGAATACGTAGAGCTCTCTCTTCTCCCCAAACTCTTGCATTTTTTTTTCCTTCTCACCATTAAAAAGGCTTCCACCTAGTTAAGCTCCTAAAAAGCCACCTATCCTCTTCCAATCTTCTACCAAAAAGCCTTATTTAGAGGTAAGGGGGAGTGAGGTTTAGTCTCTAAGATTGTTTCTTAATGGGTGTGTGAGTGTGTGGGTTACCCCTTAAACCCAAATTAGCCTACTAATTCTACTACTACTATATAATTATTCATATTCTTATTATTTAAATTATTGCTTTACTATTATGTCATTTACTTTAATGTCATTTATTTCCTTGTCTTATTATTATTTCCATCATGTTGCCATTTATTTTTATTTTATGCTTTATTTATATTATTGCCCATTTACATTATGTCATTTACTTTATTGTTTAAGTTCTTGTTATTTAATTTCTTGCCCTTTAAATTTCTTGCTTTACTTATTGTCATTTAATTTTTGCCCATTTAAATTATTGCCATTTATTTTATTATTGTCTTAAAATTATTATTGCTATTCTATTGTTATTTACTTAAGTTTCACTTTATTGTTATCTTAATTATTGTCATTTATTTTGATGTTACTTTCATTACTAATTTGACATTATATTATAACTTAATATCCTATTATGAATAGCTATTATGGACTTATTTTCATCCAAAATAGCTATCTTCTAAAAAATCCAATTTTAAGCTTCAAGATCACTTAGAGAAAAAAAAAAAATTGGAACCTATTTTCTCCTCACAAGGCTCTCGGCCATATTCAAAAAAAAGGGAAATAAATATTTTTTTATGTCAATTAAGTTATTAGAATGGGTAAGATGGTTGAAAAATAATAATTACTATAAAATTAATTTTTGACCACATAGAAAATGAACTTAATTTCTAAAAAGAAAAACGACAATGTGGGCTTTTAAAAAAAAAGGGGCATTCGACCCATTAATGAAATAAATCAATGAGGAAGATGAATTTTTGGCATTTTTGATAACTACTTGACTTGATTAAAATTGGTAAGATTGGTTTCTAAGGAAAATTGAAGAAAAGTCTTTTTTTTTAAAAAAAAGTAAGATCTACTAAGTTTTTAGAAATAGAGTTAGGACTTTAGGCCCAAATTTGGAAAAGTTTTTGGAATAAAGACATCATTAGAAAATTTTCAATTGTTACCATTATTTTGAACAAATTATGACTAGTATGGAAATAAATAAATAATGTTAACAAAGGTTTTAATAAAATGCATGTAATTGTGCAGTTTTTTGAAATTAGGAGTGTTGGCTTTGTAAGATGAACAACCCAAATTTTAGTAGAAAGGAAATAACTAGAGAGAAACTCTATGTATGCTCTATGACTGCAGCATAGTTTGACCTTCCACATCAGAAAAAAAAAACTTCTCTTAAAATTTTAGATCTTAATCATAATTGTAGACGAAAGTTTTTCTCTTTAAAATAGTCTAATTTGAAAAGTTAGAAAAGGATAAGGACAAATCAAAATAATTAAAATAAGAATCGCAATAAATGCATAAAACGTGTGAGAATGAATATGCATGACACTTTGGTTATTGATATTTCCTTCCTTGTGATGTTCATATTGAATTCTTTCTAAGTTCTATGAAAATGTGATGGGTGAATGAAATCTCTGTAATCAGTAACTCTAGAACTTTGCTAGATCATCCAAAGAGTATGTCTTGAAACTTAGAAAGTAAAGTCATAGGAAAACCCTGATTGAGTTAGGACCATGCTGAGAAGCATGAGTGCTTGTTTTGGGAAGTCACATTTTGGTACACTGTGGGATGAAAGGCAGGGACCATTGTTCGGGTTTTAAGGGTAAAGGTGCTGAGTTGTGAACATCCCAATGGCCAGATTAGCACCTTAGGACGGGGTAAATCACGTAAACCGACTCGGCAACCTTGACGCCTGCTCAGCATCACCATAATTGGTGGAATGTACATCCTTGATGGGCGTATGGCTTTTTCTCGAGGATGATGATTACGACATGGACGTCTGTACCTTATGAGGGCTGGTACGAACTCCCAATCGCTTCCCAAGTGATTCCTGATGGTTAAAGTGAATCATCAAAGATGGGTATGGATCCATACGTCAAGAAAAAGTCTGTAAGTGAGTGACAATAACATAGGTCGGACCTTAGGATTCCCCTTATTTCTTATTTGAATTATTGTTTGTAGCCTATTAAGAAACAAATGAGGCTTTTATAAAAACCTCACTCCTTTCTTTGTTTCCTTTCATATACGATCATGGTATGAGCAGATGGATCTATTTCACGGGATGGTGAACATCCACATAGCGTACTACCCCGTTGGGTCTTTGGGTCTATGACTCAATTACTCAATACTCGACATTCCAAGGGAAGGTGACCTTTACATTTATGTTTCCTATCCTCGATGTTTTTCTACCTATTCAGCAGCTGACGTTACCTACAACTCTATCTACTACAGCCCCCGATGGCTTTGTCAGAGGACCGTAGGCCCCTCCACCATCACCGACAGACGATGAGATGGATGACGCTCCCTTCCCCCCAATGGATGTTGTTCTTGACCTCGGCATCATGGCGATCCCAACACCATACCTTCAGTACTTTGAGCCACTAGTCGAGATTCCACCATACCCAGACACCACTGAGTCTTCATCCGTCCCTCCTATCATCTGGGTGAAAACTATGGATGGGTATCTTCTTCTTCTGAGATTAGTAGTGTCGGCAACTACGACGGCCTTGGGCAATTACCCGATGGTCACATACCTACTGATGATGAGGACACCGATATGATGGATTCCGAGGACTCGCTATGACAACGATTCTGCTTGTGATTTTTTTGCATAGGATGGGGTAGCCTAGTATAGGTTTATACTGCTCTGACATAAATTTTTGTTGTATAGCTACGGGCGGGTATCTAGGCTTTCTTTTGATGTATTTCTTTTATATCCTTTTGATGTATGTACTTGATATCTGACCTTGTACAAAGGCTTAACGCATATATATATGATGATGTTTATTTCACGGTTACAATTCTCTATCTGATGTCTCTTTATATATTCAAAAAATATATATAGTGCAGTAACAAATTAAGCATAGTTAACATAATAATAATAAATTAAGTACTTATGTTATTTTAGTGGGTGTTACAAAGACAAATGCCTAGAACACGAGGTGCATATGGTATAATCAGGAACCAACGGGGTAATTTTCAACAGAATAAAGTTATGCCTGGTCATCTTGCTGTAATGGTTGAGCATGTGCACCATTTGACACCCCTAGTAGTTTGTTCTACCCTTTCATTAGGCCAACAGCCTAACACTACTGGTTCAGCTGTCAATTCTACCCCTTCACTAGTCCAACAACCTACTATTGGCCATACAATAATATAGCGACTTAGTTTTAGCCCCCCACCGATCCAGCCCACCCATACTCCACCAGTGCAACCCGCTTATACTCCACCCATGCACTCCACTCATACTCCACCAGTGGACACCACTCATACTCCACCAGTTCAGCCCACCCATACTCCACCACTATAGCTTACCCACACTACTCCACCAGTGCAGCCCACCCACACTCCGCCGGTGCAGCCCACCCACACTCCGCTGGTGCAGCCCACCTACACTCCAGTGCAGCCACCCACACTCCGTCGGTGCAACCCACCCACACTCCAGTAGTGCAGCCTACCCACACTACTCTAGTAGTGCAGCCCTCCCACACTCCACCAGTGCAACCCACCCACACTACTCCACTAGTGCAGCCTACCCACACTCCACTAGTCCAGTCAGAGGATCCTAATAGTGATGAGGAAGATTATTTAGAGGAGGGCCCAATAGGCAATGATCACATCCCTGCTAAGAGGTGGTGGAACGTGATGATGTTGGGAGGGTCATCATACGACCTTATGGAAAAGGGTAAGTTTACATTATTTTAATATTTTCTTATTATTTAGTTTATGAACTTAATGTTTAACATTGAATTTGCATGTTTTACAGTTGGACCCCTAACAAAGATGCTGTCGCGCCAATTGGCCATGTAATTAAGTCACAGTTTAGAGGTCCCTACCATCGCTATGAGGCTATCCCTAAGGATGTGTAGGGCAAATGGTGGACGGAGTTTATGGTGACTATATATATTAATTTTAATGTATTTAGATATTTACTAATATCTTAATTGTGATCAAATTGACAACTATTTTCCTTGTTTTCACAGACACGAATTACTTGGGCACCTTATCATGAAGGGGACATTAAAAATGTGTATGCCAAAAAAGTCAAAAAACACCTTCGTGATATGCTAACTAAAGTAAGAGACAAGGGGACTAGGCCTTATTGGATAGGTGAAGATGCTTAGGTTGGTCTTCTAAACTATTGGGAGAGTAAGGAGTTTAAGGATAAATCTATCTAGACTAAAGCTAACCAGGCATCTAGTCGTGATGCACTACATACTACGGGACGTAAGTTTCACCTAATGTGGCATTGGGCTTAGTAAGTATTGTTCATGAGTCATGTATATTTCCTTATTTCTTATCCCATTATCCAATAGAAAACATAATGCTTATAACTGTATACATTGTTTTTAAGGAGCGTAAATATGGTCGACCTTTGGATCTTAACTAGCTGTTTCTTGCTACTCACACAAAGAAGAATGGTGGTTGGGTTGATGATCGTGCTCGTGATACATATGTAATGTGTTCATAATTATTTTTAGTGTAATTACAATTTTTAATGTAATTTCTAACTATTTACTTATATTATAATTGACCAAGAAAGTTATCATGAGCGTTTGCGGCAGGCTCAATCGCAAGGTCTTGAAGGGTCCGTTAGTAACCCTCAGGTGATACAAGGGACAACCAAGCTTTAGTGTTGGAAGGAGGTTGTTGGAGGCAAGACTAGGGGTAGGTGTTATGGCACCGGAGACTTAGCTTCCAACATTCGTCCTAGTGCATCATTCCTCACTCAGGAGTGCAGATTTGCTTCTACTACCAGTCATGCACATCAGCAGTTAGTTGAGACCGAGGCATTGTGTCAACAAGTCCAACGAGCAAATGAGTGAGCTGATGCAGCGAATGCAAGAGCTGATGAAGCGACTTTAGGCTTACATGAAGTAAATTAGAAGTATGCACAATTGGAGGAGAAGATGCAGTTGATGCAAGAGCAGTTACAAATGTTGTTCGATCGCCAATTTGGAGGTGGTTCGACGGGCACTAGTCAAGTGCATCCTCATTATGCTGAGGACTTGGATGATCACCCACTAGATGAGGAGGGCCCCCTAGCTCGTCAACGTCAGAATTGTTAGGTAAAATCATGGAATGCATCTCATCACCTCACTACCTTTTGAAAATAATAATTTATTTCTCCTTATTATATTCAAGGATTAAGAAGTAGTTGTCATACTTGTTCACAAATCATGCTTGTCATAGTTGGAGGGAATTAGTTAAGATTTATTTCTCCTTAGTACTTTCACATATAAGAATTAGTTAAGATTTAAATCAATAGATGAAATTAGGTGCCCACCTAATGATGAAATATATATTTGTTTATCTATATACTTTGTACGTAAGCTTTTGAATGCTTGATGTACGGTTGTGATTGTAAGCCTCTTCCCCTACATTTTGATCTACTTTATTAAGTTGTCTCCCCTTTAAATAAAAAATATTGAAGTAGGAAAAGCCTAATTACCCATCTGAAAGCCTAATCTCTTAATTCTTACACGGTTTTTGCAATCTTTTATATCCCCTTTTCAAGTGTATAATTGTCTGCAAAATATGATATAGTACTATGAATTCTGATTTTATTGTTTTGCTAAATCCAATTTTTTATATTGGTGGGAGCATCACTCATCAATGATTTGCTAATTGAAGACTGGATTATTAGTTTAAGGCACACCCTCAGCAGGTAATATTTGCACTGACTTCTTAGCAAAAATTGGTTTCTCTCGTGATCATAAGCCTTATGTTTTGAACAACCCACCATCTAGTTTCAGTTTACTTCTTAGTGCAAATGCTTCATGTTCAATATTCCTCCGTTTGTAGTTTGGCTTTGTTCGTTGTTGTCTCTTACACTACCAAAAAAAAAAAAACCACCCTTGTGTTACTCATAACTGACATTCTTTTAGTTTATCTACATATTTTTAATTAACTAATCAAGATACTAAAATATTTATTTGATGAACCTAATCAGTTCCATTTGTATAGTTATTATCTAAATTTGATTGCATCTTTTGATTATAAAAATTCATTTAGTATCCATTGTGTTCTTGTGCTTTAAATATTGAAAGTAGTAGTAATGTATCCAAATGATCAAACATGAAACGTATTATCAATTACAAATCAAGGTTTATGGTAATTAAGTGTTATTGCAATTTTTAAATAGTTAAAGAATAGTGAAACTGTGTTTTAAAAATTTACCTGTAGCATAACTTGCAGTGGGATCAACCACTTAGGCATGATGTACAGTTGGATATATATATATACATAAGCAGTTTTTATCATTTCACTTCTATTTCTAAATTTTGTTTTTCCATTATAAAGACAAAAAAAATTACTCACAATTTCATCAAAAAGTAATAATTAAATTAAATTATATTTTAGAATTAAAGGAGTGTTACACTAACTAGCTTATAAATAAGTTGTTAAAAATATTTAATTAGGGAGATTTTTTCTAAAAGAACTCCTAGGTTAAAATTTGTTATTTGATAATCTAATAGAAATAAGGTATAACATATACATAAGAAATTGCATGATATTTTTTAAAATTGTCTCTCTTAATTTTAAAATATGACAACTTTTTACCATCTCCTAATTAATATTCTTATTTTTAATAAATTATATGTGCACAGTTAATTGTTTCATTTTCTTTTTTGTGAAATAATAATAACAACAACAACCACTATTCCAAAAAACACTTTTTCTTGATCTCTTACTTTTTATTTTCTAAATCAACTCTAGGTGCACATTGTAACACCCTAGGGGCATTACCATATCTATGCCTAGATTGTGAGGACATGATGTAACGCTTGGCCACTTTCAAGATTGATGACTATCTCTATAAACTAACACAAGACTTTTTAGTGTACTTTGTCTTCATTCACACGCTCCCTAGGAAACTTCTCAAGAGGTTACTCATTCCAAAATTGCTCCAAGTCATGCATGCTTAACTATGGAATTCTTAAGTGATAGGTTATCAAAAAGTATATGCATCTTGTTGGTATAGATAACACTTATTAATTCCTTTAAGCTATCCCCAACTATACAGTCACATACCTACACAGCCTCTAGATCCCTCTCATTTTGATGTGTATTCGATTCATTCATGTGTCCCTCTCGCTGAAAGCTTGTTAGGAGCTGCTCCTTGTTCGTGCCTTATCTCTTTTGTACCAGCGATCACTCTTTGCCCTCATTAGCACCTAGGATGTTACACATGACAACTATGAATATAAAAACATCAGAGATCAAACAGAAACTTAAACATAAATCTGTTATAAAAATGTATTACAAACTCTAGGCACATCACTTGATAGATACAAAAAAAAAAAAAAAACTAAACTCTCATGCATTGGGAGAGACAAAACTCAAACATCTTCTCTACAAGCGACTCAAAGCTCCTCCACAAGGATGTCCACCTGCTTAATCTTAAAAAGATAACAACTGAAGGGAGTGAGACAAAAAAGTCTTAGTGAGTGCTATGGGGACTTTAGGGGGTAAACTAACTCTTCTTTCCTTGTATCCTACCTGACCTCAAGTGGTCTTACCTCTTACTAAACTCCTAATCCTATAACTTTTAGTACTTATACTCATCACTACACCCAACTTATGGCTTATTACCCTTAATGGGTATGAGCCTAGGGTCTTTTGACCCATACTGGTCCTTCTCACTGGACAACTATCTCCCCATCTCTTAGATAAGAACTTCACCCTCTCTATTATTTTTTTGAACATCTCACTTCCTATAACACTTGGAAATGACTTACCTTTCTTTATCTTTACCTGTACTCACCCTTTTGGGCTTTATACATGAATTCTCTTTGGGGTAGACCCCTTGTATACCCATTAGGTAGCTATTGTTGTAAAATTTGCCCTCACTAAACACACAAGTTTCCTCAACTCGACTGAACTTGACTCACCTATAGCTAGGCATACACATGTACATACACCCAATAAGGCCATCAAACATGCTTCATATAGGCATTCACACCATTATATACTAGTTTTGTTTCTATTTCTATGTGGTTCTTGTTATCTTTATTATTAGGTTTCACTTGCTTACCGCTTTTCTCTTGACTAAACTCTAGCCATCAAGAGGCATCCCCCTTGCTATGACCTCTTACTACCACTAGTCCAAGTAACTAAACCACTTTTTTTATCGAAGCAATTCCCTCAACATCCTTCATTTACTAAAGAATTACTATGCCCTTCCTTTACTAGAGGACCAACCCTTCCCTTATTGAAGGATGTTGTTCTTCCCCTAATATCTAAATGATGACGGTCGCTTCCCTTGACACAAGGGGCCTTCTAGCCTTTCGCTTTCAACTCCTTAAGAGTTGTCTAAACTTTCCTTTTAAACACTTTTCATAAATACTTTGAAAAACCCTTTCCACCTTGGTAACCTAGAGGATCCTCCTTACATACAACATTTTAGGCTTATGGCAATGCCTTACTTTTCAACACATAAAAATTGTTGTCCTATATTACAATAGACAACCTTTTTTATTCCATTGGTGTATCAAATTAAATTTTACATATTTTATATACAACAATCAAAAACTGTTCTCTTAACTTAGAAGGCAACGATTTTTTTTTCTTATTATTTGAACAACAATTAAAAACCATTCTCCCAATTCTCAAGTTTTAAAAGCATGAAATATTTTGTTAAGCACTAAATATCTTTCCTTTCCCCGCTAGTCTTCCTTCGCAAAGGCGTTTTGTATTCTCTTGTGTGGACAACTAGTATCTTACCCGGCGATGCCCAGGTATTTTTAGTCTTTATTGTTAAAATATAAAAATTTGACATAAAAAATAAACTGATAATTAAATAAGTAATGTCACAACCAGGGTAACAGTGAGACGACAAAAAAGAAATTAAAAATAGGGAGGTTGCTACCAAAGTTTATTAAGGAAAACCTTGAAAAATCTTTAAAAAGAAAAATAATCTTTGAAACCAAATATGGGTTCGGGAATCAGTTATGTGTAGAAAATGTGCTAGCACCCTACGACGTCCGTCTTAAAGATGATTATCCCTAATTAAATGTGTAAAATTAAGATAACTTAAAAAATATTTATTTTACCCCTACAGAAGATTCATTTTATTTATTTACAAATTTTATTATTTTATTTATCAAAAGAAATTTATATAAGAGAATATTTTATTTTTTTTAAAAAAAATTATTATTTTTGAGATCGACAAAAGTAGGCCCCTGCTACTGTGTATTTTTCGGTACAATGAAGAACTCAGACTCACGTAATTCTTTGGTAGAAAAAATATTTTGTGGGTTGATATATTTTTTATTTTATCGTTTTCTATTATTATTAAATTTGACATTACCAAGTTATACAACTTAGATGTGTCAAATTTATTGAATGACCAAATAAAAAATACTTCCAAAGTGGTCATTAAAATTTTATGATTACTTTTTTTTTATTTTATTATATTTTTTTTTTACGTTAGCCACATATCTTGTGAGTTTTTTTTTTATTATCATTATCATTATTATTATTTAAAAAAATGTTTTAGTAATAATTTTTTTTTAAAAAAAGGAACGAGCTATTAATTGATTTCGTTAGGAAGGAAAACGGATTTTCGTTTGTATACCTAATAAAAGGCTAAGATTAGTATTTTGCAAAAAAGAAGTGAAATCAAAATTAGACCAAGTGAGTCACTTTTAGCAAACCAATTGATTAAATAAAAATTTAATGGGCTGGAGCCCATATTTGCTAGGCTAAACAAACGCCCTAAGGCTCAGGGAAAACAGGAAAAGGATTGCTGCGCCGCATCTGGAGCGTTCCGTCAACAGGGAAGGTTTCCTCCACACGCGTAGATGGCTGACGATTGGTGATGTCAAGACGAAAGTGAGGGAGAACGTTTTGGGAGTCTGAATGAAGAGCGCGAACTGTTCCCATGGCGCGTGATGCAGAGGCACGGAGGTAGTGATGCTTAAGCTTGTCAGGAAAGGAGTGACGGAGAACGCCGTGGCAGCGGCGACTTTTATCTTCTTCGAGATATCTTTTTGCTAAGAGTCAGAGACTAATATATCGAGATAGTGAAATTTATTTAAGGAATTCACCTCTTTATCGATAAATGTTAAAATTGCTGTTTTGCACACTAGTTTATAGTCGTTGGTACAATTATATTGAGTAAAGGTATACATGATTCATCTTTCCTAGAGCTCTTTTTTTTACTATCTACCATGGATATCTGTAATACTAATAGTATTGGTGGAGCAAACTCTATGACTTTCGTTAGTTGACACTGAATTCAACATATTTTGCCTCAGGATGAATGCGGGTTGACTTGGAGGAGGAAGAAACGCAACCTCACTGTTGAGCATAGAAATTACTGTAGCCATTGTGGGTCTGTCAACAGCAAGTTCTTGTACACATAGAAGTCCTATATGTATGCACCTTAAAATATCTTTATGATGACTAGGATCATATAGTCCTGGTTCTATTAAAGACAATGTATTGCCTTCCCTCCATTGTATCCAGACCTAAAATGAAAAAAAAAAAAAGTTAACGTTTGGAAGTTGTTACAGCAGCATAAGGCAAAAGTTCCTGTAAATGAGTCAGAAGTAAATTGTTGAGACTTACAAATCCTAAAAGGCTAAGAGCATGCTCATCGTCATAAAAGCTTGAGTTTTTTCTTCCGCTAACAATCTCTAGTACCAAAACACCAAAGCTATAGACATCTGATTTCTCTGAAAACAGTCCTTGCATTGCATATTCAGGGGACATATAGCCACTGCATTCAAATGTAAAAGTATTGATTCTCCAAGTATTTTACTTCTAATATTGGACAAGGAAAGCATACTTACTAGGTTCCAACAATCCTGTTAGTATTTGCCTGATCTTCGCTCCCTCCAAAGATTCTAGCCATACCAAAGTCTGA
Organism: Spatholobus suberectus; assembly: GCA_004329165.1. NCBI lineage: Eukaryota > Viridiplantae > Streptophyta > Magnoliopsida > Fabales > Fabaceae > Spatholobus > Spatholobus suberectus. The sequence goes on along the minus strand of QUWT01000623.1, from coordinate 150,019 downwards.
TATTTTTGGATTCAGCTCTTCATCTAACAGGATATTACTTGTCTTCAAATCTCTATGTATGATTCTTAGTCTAGAGTCTCTGTGAAGATAAAGCAATCCTCGAGCTATTCCTTCTATTATGCTACTGCGCTTCCTCCAATCTAGGAGTTCACTTTTTGATGGATCTAAAAAGTAAGGGTAACATTGTATTATTGCGAACATAATATTAGAATAGTAAGTTATGAAGCTGAGTCATCTAAATACCATGATTAGCGTGCTTTCAAGAAAACTCTCTAGTTATGAAATGATTGTTTATATGTAATTGACATATTTATGTGTGCTAAATAAAGAAAAACGTTTGGAATTGGATATGAGACAAATACTAAGGGAGGGATCAAAGAACTAACCAAAGATAAACACATCCAAACTTTTGTTTGGCATGTATTCATAAATCAACATCTTTTCCTCCCCTTCAATACAACAGCCAAGAAGTCTTACAAGATTGCGGTGTTGAAGCTTGGAAATCACCACTACTTCATTCATGAATTCTTCTAGACCTTGTCCAGATGCTCTAGAAAGTCTTTTAACTCCTATTTCCTGTCCATCTTGCAATTTCCCCTGGAAAAAAATATATATATTAAGAGCACAACTATATGCAATGGATTCATTACCATAACTTTGTTTTAAGGTACCTTGTACACTGGACCAAAACCACCCTGCCCAAGTTTGTTGGACAGGTGGAAGTTGTTTGTGGCTGTTGCAACCATTTCGAAATCAAACAGCAACAGCTCCTGGAGTTTAGCTTGTGACAGTTCTTCAATTACTTTGTTGCTTGTATGTTCTGGTGGTTCACTATTGTTAAAACGTAGTAAACCTTTTTTGCTGCTTTTCGTTGCTGACTTAATTGAGTGCCATATTTTAGCTGGAGTGAGAAACATAATGTAAGCTTAGATCCTTTACCAATAACAAGTAAACTTAAGATGGTGTCTTACCTGGGTGATTGGAAGTCCTCCACATGACATATGCGCAAGTAAAAATGATGATGACTGTTCCTATTATCACTGTAATTGTAATGATGATTGTTTTGTTTGTCCCTTTATCTGTAATGAGGGGAAAATTTAAATTTAAAATATAAGGAATTCAGTTAAAAGAAACTATGTTTTAAATGTTTAAGCAGATGTAACATACCAAGTTCAGGTTCAGTATGGGCTACACGAACATACAGATCAAGTCCTCCACTTGAGAATTGTTGCATGTCCAGTAGATTCCCACTCCAAGACATACAACCAATCCCCTCATTGTGAGAATACGCAACACAAGAGCAATTCTCCAAGCATTGACTTCTGCATATGTCTTGCTCAACAAGAGACCCTTCTGGAAAATCTGGAACTTTAACCATCTGCAGTTTCAAAAATCCATCTTCCTTTGTATCCCTACTTGCGTTTTGATCTTTGACCCTTTCACACTGAAAGCGTGTGCTCCTAAAACATCCACTAGTCCAGTTTTGACTTTCCCATTCCTCTTTGCTTCTTGGCTCAAACCCTTTCAAACAGCTGCATATTGGTGTGCTCTGTGCATTACAGATTGCGAACGACCCACATATACCATAAACATCACAATCCGATTCTAGACTAGTCCATCTAACTTCCATTTCTTTCTTCTCATCATCCCACAGTGTTTGTTCATATTGGCCTTGTGACTTCAAGACAAACATAAAAAAATCTGATCCACTTGGTATTGTGTAATAGATATCTGTATTTCCTTCCCCATCATCCCCACCTTTGAAACCATTAAGATACGAATACGATAACATGTCCGGTATCCCTGTAAAGGCCCCACCATTCCATGGACCACTGCGCCAGTATGGTCGAGTTTCATTCCAAATGAACACTTCAATTATGTTTATGCGTTGAACAACACCGCAAGAGAAGCTCCCTACAGAGGGATTAGAAGGGCTTTTCCACGATGTAAGTTCTACTTTCGTACCTGTTCCTCTATTGCTTGAAAGTTTCATGCCGGGGGATAATGTATTTGAAGGTTGCTGAAAACTATCCCATAAGATGTTTACCGTTGTTGTGGTTTCCATGAGCACAAGCTTACCATAGTCTTGAAACTCTGAACTTGTATTGGATGTTATGTTGGACACTTTTGATGACCAAATGACTTGTTTCTGTCCATCCAGCACCACAAGATTGCCATCTTCGGATATGGTAACAATTCCAGAAGAATCATTCAGTGGTTGGTTTCTGTTAGCAACCCATATCACTGTGGACTGAGACTTCCACCAAATTCCAACGTAGCGGTTTGTGGAGTTTTGAGGGGTGAAGAAGCCCAAGGTGAAGTTACCCTCTTTGGACCTTAGAGTTTCAGGGTCCTTGATGGATTGAGAAGATGTGATGGTGTACATGTCCTTGGCAATAACAACGTCCAACACATAACAACACAGTATGAACAAAACAACGAACAAGTTTGCAGGAACGCTGAAACCCATTATTGAGATGAATAGAATAAGATCCACACATAATATGAATTAATGGCCACTCTTTATTCTTCCTTTAAGATTTGACACTTCCCTCTTAAAGTAAATGGTCAACGGCATGCAAATGAGAATTTCTAGTTAATTTGCTTCCACAAAAAGTGATGGACGCTTCAAAACGGATCTCTCCCGTTAAATAAATAATTATTCAATTCAATTCTCCAGATGGATACAAAAACACGTACAGAATAAAACAGGTTTTTTAAAAGAGTAATTTTACGGTGCCTTTCTCTTTTTGAGAGTATTGAAACCTTTGCTTAATTAGACTAATAGATTTTGGACACTTCACTTAATGATGCCATGTCAGCCTTAGTCTATTAAGTTTGTGTTTATTGCATTTAGGGGCTTGAAACATTTTGGTTTTTTGCTATTAAATCCTTGCTTTATAATAATTAATTAATTAATTAATTAATTGATTAATAATTAATATGTTAAACTGGATTTAAGGTTTAAGGTTTTCTTCGGAAACCATTCATGTCTCTTGGCAGCAGTAGCGTGAATGAGCACCAGAGTTCATCTCTTCCTTCTCTTGCTGTAGCATCTCACCCTCACGCTTGCGTATTTCTGTTGTTGTGGGTGTCCTGCCTCCACAGCCAACATCATCATCCCCTATAGAACCCTCGCTTCCCTGGGTGACCAGAATAACAAAGATAGAGTCAGATCGGAAGAGGAAGATGGCATCGGTCTCGGTGGCGGATGGAAAATCGAAAGAAGAAGGCGAAGAGGTTAGGGTATCGCACATATTGGTAAAGCATGAAGGTTCTAGAATGAAGGACTCGTAGAAGGATCCAGAAGGTCGTGTCATCAAGAACACCACCAGAGAAAGCACCGTTTCTCAGCTCAGGTTCCTCTGCGACGACATCGTTTCAGGGAAGGGCACCTTCTAGGACGTTGTTTCAGTAATTGATGTATCTTCTTAATTGATGTATGTATTTATTTTTCTTGTGGTGGCTGATGCTTGTAGGAGAATGATGTCGCAGGGAATGGTTTTTGACTGAAGTTACAAATAGGCCAAGCACATTGTATAATTGCTGAAAGTGATTAGATGCTTGATGGAATGTGATACAATATGAATTTGGCTTTCAGATGCTTCATTATCCGTGTTGTAGTCTGTAGGCTTTCGAAATGAATTTGGCCTTTGAATGCTATTATCCATGTGAATTTCTTTGGCATTGGATAATTGTTACAAAGTCCAAAAGTTGTGAAACACGCTTCACCATGGCTATCGTTATGATATCGTATAATTGTGAAGCTTACTTGGTATGAAATTTCGTTACTTGTATATGCTATTCCAATATGGAAGTATCTAATTCATAAAAATGAAAGATATCAAGATAATTTTTTTAAATTATATTCACCATTTTGAAAAATTTTATCTTATCAACAATAATATTTTAAAGATAATATGATTTGTTAAAATTTAAAATAAATTAGTATTTAATTTAAATTAAGAGATAATATTGTACTCGTAATAAAAATAATTAATATAATTTAATTTAAAATTTTAAAATAATTGTTATAATTTAAAATAAACTGTTTTAATTTAAATTTTAAAATAATAACTTACTCATACTCATTAAATTATATAAAATTATTTATTAGTTAAATTATACAACATCTTATAAATTTATTTATTAAATATTTTTATTTCTAAATAACTATCTTAAAAATAATGGTGGGAAGATGGATAAATAATTTATGAAAAATAAATATTTTATATAATTGAATAGATAAATTTTTATAATTAAAATAAAAATAAAAATATTTAATAAATGAATTTATCATTTTAACTTTAAATATTTTTTTATACAAATATAAATATACACTTGTGTTTTAGGGGATCAAAAATGTAATAAACAAACGTAGTAATTATATATATAACATATTTTTTATTCATAAACTAAAGCCAAATGACATAGTTTTTCCAACAATTTTATCATTTTCTAAAAGCTTAATTACACTTTATGAACAAAATACATGAAATTTTGAAAATAAGACAAAGTATAATTAAGTCTTTTTTAAACGATATATTTCCTTGTTGTGTTAGCAACAGTGCAATTAAGTCAAAATGTGCAACAAAAAATGTTAGGTGCATAATTTGTGAAATTTTGAAAGTTCAAGAAAAAAGTGAAATTAAGACTTTTTAATTTTAAAAATCAATTTGATCAATCATTATAATTTTATGAACCATTTTGCCATTTCATTTATTTTAAAGACTAATTTGACAGTCTATTACAATTTTAAGGTCTAAATTAATTGATAATGTACAATTTTAAAAACTATTTTGCCGTTTGATTAATTTTAGGAGTCAATTAGACCAACTATCATAATGTTCACCGGATTCTGAACGTAAGTTTTCATTTTCCTTAGTATTTTTAATTTTTTATGGTCCAATTACTTTTGCAAAGTTTCCTTTAGTCTTCAACATATAATGGAAAATGATTGTTGGATGAGATATTGGATCACTGAATTCGTCCTCCAATATATATGTCAATGTTCAATGTAATTAATCAATTTCAATTGTCCCAATTCAAACACCACACTCCCCGCATATATTTCTTGTTCAATAATCAAACATCATGTAGTGAATTGGATCACTAGATTGGGCTTGCAAAATATTATGACTACGATTCATTAACAAGCTACTGAAGATTTTTCAACTGCACAATCACAAACTATGACAATTGATTCATCAAAGGGATACCAAAACAGAGCAATCACAAACTTATTCCCATTGATCCAATACATTATCATGTTAACAATTCATTTAACACATTTACATTGACCCTAATTTTATCCTATATACAATACAACCATAATAACAAAAAGAAAAGGAAACACAAAACGTACATCAATTGCAACTCATTCTCAGTCTTATGTTTTATGTAACATTCTTGGAACTGTAATAGCTAAATCGATATCAGCTCCAATTTATATTTAGTTCGAAACTCCACTATCAGCCCAATTTCAAGGGTGCTAAATAACATCAATTAGTAGTAATTCATGTCCAAAATCATGTCTGTGTATCACCTCTGCATAAATCTGCCAGGGGCTATGGTTGTGCACCCAGTAACAATCATTAAAGAATTGCCACTATAAAATTATGTCCTCAACAACCAACACAACATTTTAGGCTACCTAGGCTTCCCACCTGCTTCCATCAGTGAAATAATTAATCATCAACACTACTTATATAAATACTAGTAAATACATTTTTTAAATGAATTTTAATAACATGAACTTTTCTCACCTCCATTTATACTGACTTTCTCAAGCAAATCATGCTAAGAACCTACAGGATGAACATTCTACTGTCCACCAAAAAATTGCAATAAAAATGTTTTTAAATTATATTAAACCAGCAAACACATAAAATTTTAAAATGAAGAACCATCCTACAACTTCCCACAAACCTGAGGTGTAAACATGAGGTCCAAGATACTACATCAACTGTCTGATTTCCATCAGTATAATCAAACTCTTGGATTCTCCCTTAAGAAAGGTTGCCTGAAAGAATCATGTCTTCCTATGATGAGATTTATGCATCAAACCAATAGATTATTTGGTTAGTTACCTCTCCTGCATGAATGGTCAAGGAAAGATCTTTGAAGACAGGAACATTAGGCCTGGTTGGATACTTGAAAGTGATATGGTGGAACTCAATCGCTCCCTTCACTTCTTGCAACATCATTCCGAATTCATCACCGGGGTCTATTCTTGATTTCTGATCAAGAATGGCAAACACAGAAGAAGCAGAACATTTTGCTTTACTCGTAGCTGGGGTCATGAAGCCAGATTGTGACATTGCTGCAACTGCCATTGTGAGGGAAAAAAATACCTGAAAATTAGGAAATGAATTGTTCAATGCTAGAAGAGTGTGATGAGCTTAGCTCTTGTATTATTTATATTGTTTTATTTTAAAAGAAAAAGAAAAACACTTTTTTAATTTATTTAAGATATTAGCTTATGCTTTGTCAGCAACAATTGAGATAAGTAAAAAGCTTCATATCTGAGATGGTGACAAAGATAGGACAATAACTTACATGGAAAACATCTGGCATTGATGTTTGCCATTCTCAGCAAGTCTAGCCCCAGCATAAAAACTACATGCATAAACAGAGAACAGAAAGAAGAGTGATAATCCGAAACCTGTTCCGCTGACTAAACCTTGCCCTATACTTGTCTGGATTGGTCCTACACATTTCTTCTGGTATAACTCCATCACCTTGTCAGCACAGAAAGTGGCAACGGTTCTGATATTCCCTACTGCATCATTCGCTACCTGACTTACTTCATCATATAGTTTCTGTGAGCACAATAACATTAGTCAAATGGATATTAGTATAAATTAAATATGGAAACAAAGATGTATTAATTAAATATAGACAAAGATGTATGTAGAGTTGAGACCACAATTGAAACAGTTGATTTGTCCCTTTGAAGTAGTTTATCTTCTTTAAGTATATGCAGAAAGAGTAATGCAACATACACAAACATGATAGTAACATACAAAAACTTATCCCTTCCATTGGATTTAACTTTGGATCTAGCCCAATGCAAAATATAAATGCAATCAAATGGCTTTGCGCAATGGTTGTCTGATTACTTCCATTCAGGTAATGTTTACATTTTACATCCAAAGTTTCCGATCACCTTTTTCCTACTATGGTACTATGTCTGAAAGTTAGATGTATTCACGAGGTTTCATGCTAAGTAGTAGATAGTTTGATATCGGTAAGTCACAAACCTTTGCATCTGTGCTGAATCCTGGCATGGACTTCATTTGCACATGTCCATTTAGTAATACTAGAGGTACCAAAACAAGAACGATGAGAGAAAACTGCCAGTTTGCTTCAAAGGCAATTACCAAGGCTGTAATTGCTGTAGCAATATCTTGAACCAGCAAAGCTTTAGTCAATGAGAAGACATAGTAATAACTGAATTCATCAGGGTCCATAATTCTTGTTCTGTCTTGTTACAGTAAGCAGACAAGAAGCCCTCAAATAACAAAAACACCACCACTCCATGAGTCAAATACGATGCTTGGGAATAAATAAGCACACGAGGACCAGTTAGACAACAATAAGTGACTCGATAGTAAGTTTATATGATCCTGCACTGTGATTTAATAGTTATCAATCTCATTTAACTAAGAAAGTTTCTGATAACAAGTATTAACTCGATTGTCCTGGGGTTCACCACATAATTGTCGCAAAATTGAGATCACCACCACCAAATCCCCAGAGGCATAAATTTTGAAGAATAACATAAATTTCAATTACCAGATTCTTCATCAGAGGATTATACGTTCAAATCTGTACACAATTAAATCCAAAGGCACTTTTTCTTTTAATTTTTTCTATTTTTTTATAAAACGAAATATTCTTCTTTTGGAGAGAGGTTTGCTCAGAACTGACCAAAATCACTGCCGCACTTGGCAGAGCTGCAATCGTTGAAGCGAGAGGCAACGTCCTCGAAGGTGGCCTTGCCTGAAACGATGTCGCCGCAGATGGCCTTAAGCTGAAAAGCGGCGCTTTCTCTGGTGGTGCTCTTGATGACGCAGCCTTCCTTCTGGAACCTTTGTGCTTTATCAATATGTGTGATATCCTAACATCACCACCGCCATGTCTGTTTGACAATGACATCTTCGTCTTCGTTTTTCTATTTTCCTTCTCCGTTTCGATCCGCCACCGAGACTGACGCCATATGCCTCTTCCGATTTGACTCTATCTTTGTTGTTCCGGTCACCCAGGGAAGCGAGGTGAGAATAGTGGATGATGATGCCGGTTGTGGATGATGAGAGCGAGGGATGATGCTACGGCAAGAGAAGGAAGAGATGAAGTCTCGTTGCTCACTCTCGTTAGGGTTACCAAAAGGCATGAATGGCCTCTGAAGAAAACCCTAAACCCTAAATTAAGTTTAAAATATTAATTATTATATAATTAATTAATTAATTAATCAATCAATTAATTAATGATTATTAAGGCAAGGATTTAATACCAAAAAAAAAAAATGATCTAAGGTCCTAAATGCAAAAACATAAACTTAATAAACTAAGACTGACATGGCTTCAGTAATTGAGGTGTCCAAAATCTATTAGTCCACGTAAGCAAAGGTTCCAATACCCTCAAAAGAGCAAAGGTACCATTGAGTTACCCTTTTTAAAATTCAATCCTCATTTAATTACTAAATTAATATTAGAAAATGATTCGTGTACAACAAGAAGTTATTTGATACTTATCGAGAGAAAGAGAGACATAAAGAGAAATGATAGGGGTTAGTAGGATATTTGGAGTAGAGAAGTGTGTACCAATGGTTATTCAATTGCATATCCAACACTCTAACTCGAAACCAGTGATTAGATTGGAATAACCCCACATCAACCAAAGAAATTTCAAGTCTTTGAAAGTGCAATCCATTAATTAAATTAGTGCAAAATGCAAAAAAAATATATGACTTAAGTGATAATATTTATCTATGTTGTTCACAGGTACAGATAACCCATTGACCCAAATCGATCCAATTAATTTGATTTTGTTTTTTTGAGTGTTTGGGTCACACTCGACCCAACCCGTTCAAGTACAAGTTGAATAACGGATTTTAATTTATGGACCCGTGAATTCGACCTATTGAATGTAAAATTTAAAAATAAAAATATTATTTAGTGGATAAAAATTATCATTGTTAAATAATAACAATCACTTATCGTAATAAAAAAATATAATAGAAGTCATCATTATTAATAATAAAAATTTTATTTTAATAGATAAAAAAAAAGACCATAACACTAAATATAATATTTTTATAATATGTTAGAATTTGTAAGAAAAAAAATACAATTTTTCAAAAATTTAACAAAATTTTAAATACGTGGACCCTATTGACCGACCTAAACCACCTATTAATGACTGGGTTAGTTTAGTTTAGGTCTGACAAAAAAAAAAGCATCAACTCAATCCAACCCAATACATACTATTTTGATTGGGTTAGGTAACAAATTTAGCTAAACTCAGCCCAATTCAACCAATGTACACCCCTAATGTTTAAGGACTAAAATGACAATAAATGATTAAATTAGATACTTAAATGAAACAACTAGAAATTTCATAAACTTATTTAAAATTTTCTTAATTTCAAGGATTGATATAATAACGCATTAAACTTTTAAACACCGTGATTTACTCTGTTTTTTAGTCTTAAAATTTTGTCCGTACCTTTTGGTCTTTAATTGCAGTCCATAACTGCAATTACATAATATAAAGAATTTTGAGGCCATTTAACATCCTCTTCTTAATTATAGAGTCACATAATATATTCTAAAATTTATAATATATCTATAATGATAAATTATAATCTATAATATATCCCTTTTAAAATAAAAATTATAATATATACAATCTATATTATATTTATTGAAAATCTTTTACATGTGTCACTTTCTACGCAAAAATCTATCTCATACATTTAATTTACCTTACTATTTAAAGTATCTTTTACTTAATTTTTTATATTAATTCATCTTAGATTTTTAAATATTGTCATTCAAATTCGAATTTAATTACTATTATTAATATTAATGGTTGCACCTGCATATTTCAACTTTGATTTTATTTTCTTTTAATAATTAAATTTTAATTCAATTTCAATATATAAAGATGAAATTTCACTTAAATTTATATAAACTATCAGTTTAAGTAATTATATATATTTATCTAAGGGAAAGAGAGACACTCCATGTCTCTTTTAATCTTCTAAAAATAAAAATAAAGTAAAAGAGAGAGGGTGTGTAGTAGACAGTTTAGAGAGTAGTTAAAGAATAAAGTAGTAGATAATTTAGAGAGTAATTAAAGGATATATTAATAGTCTAATAAAATGTAGAGACCAAAAGAAGGTATATATATCTATAGATAATTATAAGTCCTTGTAATTTTTTTTCATTTTTTTTTATTTTAATCACTTGACTTTCAAACTTGATTTTATTCGATTTAAAATACTTTTCGTAATTAAATGTTGACTTCAATTTCAATTTAACAACATGAAATTTCGCTACAAACTTCCTTTTATAATCGATTATGATCAATTTATGTAATTATACATCCTTACTATTTCTTTCTTTTTTATTTTAATCTCTTAACTTTAAATTTGAATTTGAGTAGGCATGCATTAATTGGTGCATTTGTTTTTTTTTTTTTTCACATTATTTTCTAAGCATTCAATCGATATTCGATAGATTCATTGACTTTATGCATATTCATTTAGAGTTGTACTGATTTATCTATCATGGGTTTTTACAACTATAAGTTATAGTCTTTAAAGATACTTTATATATTTTATCCAATATCTATCGACGGCAAGATAAAATTTTTAAGATAAGTTTAGAGACAATCCAACCAAACACTTGTAAAGTAAGTAAAATCTTTTAATACTACAAAGATATTTGCAAATTAGAATAAAATAATATTCTAGCAATTAAATGTAATATTTTTACAATTAAAAATTCTAAATACTTATATATTTTTATATTTTAATTTATTTTTTATTATCAATAAAATATTTTTCCGTTAACGAAACTTAATTTCTCTTAGATACTTTTAATTTATACTTATTTTTACATGTTACCTATATTCATAAATGATCGTGGAAGACATGGAAATGTACTTTAGTAATTATACTTTTTCTATGATACAAGTTCAAGACATATTGACAAACTACTAACATCTGAAAGAACGAAAAGTGTATTTTATGGATTCTAAAACTTATGTCATATTTTTCTGCAACGTTCTTCGTTCCAATCAATCTCGTTTAATCCAATGTGAAAGTTAGGTTGTTATTTTTTTTTTCCTTACAAGAACGGTATGAAAGTTCCACGTTAATAATATATTAATTACTTTTCAAAATAATTTTATGTTAGAGACCGATAATTTTTGTCACGTGAAACAACTTAGCCAAATAGTTTGATTAGAGTTGCTCCAACATGGTCCCAAAATAATTCAAACAATTTCGTCAAGATTGGGAATCTATCTCTCGGCTATGGGTTTCAAAGCTACTCCGAAAAGTGCTTAGTGTAAATGAAAAAAAGAAGAAGAGAAGAAGTAGATTGGGTTTGTAGGAAAATAAGGGATTTACAAAATCTATAAATAAAGTTGTAAAGGAAAACAATAAATAAATGCAAGATAAAATTAAGATAAATAGGTTGATTTGATTGATTGTGTGTTCTAAAATTAAATACAAGGCCTTTATATTGCTAGGAATTTAAATACTCTAATGAACCACATTTTTCTATTTGATAGCTACCTAAAACACGGTTTGGGACTCATTTAGCTAATTTTACACTAATTCAACTAATCTTGACACCTATTCAACTAATCCTGACACATATTCGACTAACATTGCACTAATCCAGATTCTGATAGTTGAATTCGGCTGATCCATGTGAATTCAGCTAACTGTAGTGGGTCTGTTGTCTGATACTGACCCAAAACTGCTCATAAATTTCAGGCATGATCTTCAACCTCTAACTGCTCTCTGTAACACCCTTACTTCAATTTTTTAACTATTTTTCTAATATTTGATTATTTATTTCTAAAAAATCAAGAAGGAATCTTGTAACACCCCTACTTTTGCTTATTAAACTATTCTTTCTAATTATTTAATTCTAGGAAACCATATGAGAATCTTAAAATTTGATCTCTGTGGTTACGTTCGTATTAATGAGTAGTACTTAGTTTATATTTTAATAATTTTGGAGAACGAAGCTCGAAAATAAGTAAAATGACTATTTCTTCCCTAAAAAGCCAAATAATAGAATTAATAGACAAAAATAGATAGAAATGTTTAAAATTTATTTTTAAGTCATAAATATACTCAGAATAATTAATAATAATTTTAGAAAATTTTTACAAATTTATTGAGATAATTTTTGAAATGATAAAAATATGTCTGGTTAATTGTGGGAACCATCAGAGATTTTTTGACCTCAAAATATTTTAAAAATTTTAAGTATATTCCATTATAAAAATTTTATTTTGAAAGAAAAATAGTGAAAAATATAACAATCCTATTTTAAATTTTTTCAATCATTTTTCTAATATTTGACTATTTAATTCCAAAAATTGATTAAAAATTTTTAAATTCTAATCCCCACTATTACACTCAAAATTTTAAGAGCTATTTAATTATGATTTTTATTAATTTTTTCGAGTCAAAGCACAAAGAAATTAAAAAATAACGATTTTGTCCTTATTTCTCAACACTAAGGGTCAACATGAGAAAAAGATTCAATTGCTATTAAAATGTCAATTTGAGCTTGGAATCATTGTCAATAAGGGATGTTGTCCACTCAATGTTTTCCATTATTATTTGTTTCCTATTATATGTTGTATAATTAAGATTAGTAATATGCCCATTTACTATATATAATTATATTGCCTAATTATAGGAATTAGAATAATGGTGTCATTAGTATCATTTATGACTGTAAATATGTCTGTATTATTTATTCATGATATCACGATAAATGAAAACACAATTCAGAAATTCTGACATGGTATCAGCAGGTTCTCGATTAGACCTATGATTCCTTCATTGACCCCTCCTTGGTCGCTCTTGCCTTGCTCTTCTTTATTGCTCCTGGTTCTCGTGCTCTTGGCTTTTCATTTTTGGTTCGCGGGTTTCATTTTGGATTGTGGGTTTTATTTCCTTCCTCTCAATTGCAGTTTCATGGCTTCAAAAAAAATTTGTGCTTGTTTTACTAGCAAAAACTATGTTGCCTGGGCATTTTAGTTCCAAATGTTTGTGAAAGGGAAAGGACTGTTGGGTCACCTCAACGAGACTTCCACTACCCCTTCGGACACAGCTGCGTTGGTTACCTGGGAAACTAAGGACATGTAGATTATTTCTTGGATCCTTGCCTCCATTGAGCCTCAAATGGTTAATAATTTGCGCTCTTTCTCCACTGCTAAGGATATGTGGGATTATTTACAAACTATTTACAATCAGAATAATGCGGCGAAATGCTTTCAGCTTGAACTCGATATTGCAAATTATCGCCAGGGATCTCTGTCCATTCAGGACTATTAATCTAGTTTTCTTAATTTGTGGGCTAAACACTCTGTAATTTTGCATGCTAATCTTCCTACAAGTTTGCTTGCTGCTATTCAAACAATTTATGAAATCAGCAAATGTGATCAGTTTCTTATTAAGCTTCGCCCATAATTTAAAGTTGCTCGCGCTACTCTATTAAATTACAGCCTCGTTCCTTCTTTGGAGGTTTGTGTTGGTGAGCTTCTTCGAGAGGAGCAACATCTACTCACCCAAAGCAGCATGTCGTAAGACAACAGTGCTTCCACATCTATCACGGTTGCCTATTCTACTTAAGGAGTGGGCAAAGGTCGTGATATGAAGCTTGTCTAGTGTTTTTCCTATAAACAATTTGGTCACATCGCTTGTAACTATAGTAAGAAATTCTGCAACTATTGCAAGCAACATGGCCACATTATCACCGAGTGCCCCACGAGACTTGCTTAGCACCAATTGCAGGCCTTCCATGCTACTACTGGTTCTGCTGGTTTGTCTCAATCCACTGCCACCAGCCCTAATATTTTGACTCCAAAGAAGGTGCAGCAAATTGTTCTCTCTACCTTGGGCATCCAGGGTAAGTCTACTAGTGCTTCTACACCATGGTTTGTGGATTCAGGGGCATCTAACCATATGACTGGATCCCCTAAACATTTACACAATGTACATGCTTGCAGTGGCACCCAAAACATTCAAATTGCAAATGGTAACACTCTATCTATTTCTGTTGTTGGTGACATTAATCCTTTTCTTACCAATGTATTTGTGTCACCTGGGTTGGCTTCTAATTTAATTTCAATAGGCCAATTGGTGGATAATAATTGTAATGTTAACTTCTCTCAATCTGGTTTCTTTATGCAGGATCAGGTGTTGGGGAAAGTGCTCGCGAAGGGACCTAAAGTAGGCAGATTGTTTCCGCTCCAATTTCATTCTCCTAGTTTTTCTTATTTTGCTTGTACTAGTGTCCCTCATTCATTTGAGGATTAGCATAATAAATTGGGCCACCTAAACTCTATTGTTTTGTCTCATTTAATAAAAACTGGTTTGTTGGGTAATAAAAATATCACTTCTGACTCCTCGTTTAAATGTTTTGTGTGCAAACTTGCTAAAATTAAAACTCTGTCTTTTCCTCCCCATGCTCATCATGTTGAAAAATGTTTTGAAACTATTCATAGTGATGTTTGGGGTGTGTCTCCTGTTTTATGTCATGCCAATTATAAATACTTCATGACGTTTATTGATGACTACAGCCGCTTCACTTAGGTTTACTTCCTTCGCTCTAAAGCTGAAGTTTTTCCAATGTTTAAGAATTTCTTGGCTTATATTGAGAACCAATTTGACACCAACATTAAGCTCTTGCACACTAATACTAATGGGGAGTATATTTCTAATGCTTTTCAGGCATACCTGCAACAAAAAAGTATCATGTCTTAGTGCTCTTGTCCCTATATGCCTCAGCAAAATGGGATCGCGGAATGCAAAAATTGGCATTTGCTTGATGTCACACGTTCCTTGCTTCTTGTAACCTTTGTCTCCCTTAAATTCTTGGTTACAGCTTTGTCCACCGTTGCCTTCTAATCAATCATTTCCTTTCCCAAGGTCTCGGGTTTGATTCTCCTTTCTTTCGCCTCTTTCAAACACATCCTAATTATACTAATCTTTATCCTTTTGGTTGTGTATGCTTTATCCACCTCCCACCTCTTGAATGTCATAAACTAGGGGCTCAATTTGTCATGTGTGCTTTTTTTGGTTATAGTACCACTTATAAAGGCTTCTTGTGTTATGATGCCACTTCTCATCATTTACGCATCTCTAGGAATATGGTTTTCTTTGACCAACAATATTTTTTCCAATGTTCTAGTTCTTCTTCTAATGGTTTTGTTAAACTCCCTGATTTTTCTGATGTTTCTCATTCTATAGAACGGTTTAAACCAGGTCAAGTTTATGTCAGGCGCACTCCTACTCTGTCCCTTCCCGCCCGTGATCTGTCACCTATCCCTACACCAATAGCTCTGCAACACTTAAAATGGGTGTCTTGTCCACTAGATAGGTATGAAATTGGGGCCATTTCTCTTACTACTACTTTATCTAGCACATCTATACCTACTTGTTATTCCCAGGCAGTTAAAGATGTTCGTTGGGTTACAGCAATGAATGATGAGCTTCATGCCCTTCCAAAAAATTTCACTTGGGACATTGTTCCTCGGCCTCCAAGTGTTAAGCCCATTGGTTGTAAATGGGTCTATTCAATGAAGTTGAATTCTGATGGTTCTCTAAATCGTTATAAAGCCCGTTTGGTCGCATTGGGTAATAAACAAGAGTATGGTGTGGATTATGATGAGACGTTTGCCCTTGTTGCAAAAATGACTACTATTAGGACCATTCTTTCTATTGCAGGTTCTCAAAGATGGTCACTCATTCAAATGGATGTGAAGAATGCATTTCTTCATGGCAACTTGGTAGAGGATATTTATATCACTCCCCTACTTGGGCTGTTTTCCTCATCTGGCAGTGTGTGCAAGCTCAAACATTCTCTATATGGCTTATGACAAGCTCCACAGGCATGGTTTAACAAGTTTTGGACTGCTCTTCTCGGTTTTTCATTTACTCAGAGTCAATTTGACTCCTCCTTGTTCATTCATCGCACACCCATTGGTATTGTTCTCTTACTTATTTATGTCGATGATATGATTATTACTGGTTCTGATCATGCAGCCATTCAACAAATTAAACGACAGCTCCAAGCTTCTTTTCATATGAAAGATCTCGGTGGTCTTCACTATTTCTTTGGCCTTGAGGTTTGTTCTAATTCCAAGGGGATTTTTCTTCATCAGTATAAGTATACTATAGACTTGCTTTCTTTAGCCGATCTGGGTTCAACCACCCCGATGGATACTCCTCTTGAGGTTAATGTAAAAAACATCATGATAAGGGTGATTTATTGTCTGATTCTTTATTATATCGTCAGCTGGTGGGTAGCCTTAATTATCTGACTATTACACGCCCTGACATTGCCTTTGCAATCTAGTAAGTGAGCCAATTTATGCACACTCCTCACCATCTGCTGTTCGCCGCATCCTTTGTTACTTGAAAGGAACCTCTACTCGAGGCTTATTCTTTCCATCTGGGCAGTCTCTTAGTTTGGTTGGTTATAGTGATGCAGATTGGGCTGGTTGTCTTGATACATGAAGATCAGTCAGTGGTTGGTGCATATTTCTTGGTTTTGCATTAATCTCTTGGAAGAGTAAAAAACAGTCTCGTGTCTCTGAGTCCTTAACAGAATCTGAATATCCAACAATATTTATGGCTTGCTCTGAAATCATTTGGCTTCGTGGACTTTTGGTTAAGCTTGGCTTCCCTCAAACCACTACCACACCACTCTATGCTGACAATACTAGTGCCATTCAGATTGCTAATAATTCAGTTTTTCATGAATGCACAAAGCAAATTGAAGTGGTTTATCATTCTACTAGGGAAGCATTGGACAATCAAGTTATATCTCTTCCTCATGTCACCTCGCAACTTCAGCTTGTGGATATCTTGACCAAAGTTGTACCCTGACCCCGACATCAATTTCTCATTAGCAAATTAAGCTCCTTGACTAGCTGCATCAATTTGAGGGGGGATGTCAATAAAGGATGTTGTCCACTCAGTGTTTTCCATTATTATTTGTTTCCTATTATATGATGTATAATTAGGATTAGTAATTTGCCCATTTACTGTATATAATTAGATTGCCTAATTATAGGAATTAGAATAATGGTGTCATTAGTATCATTTATGACTGTAAATATGTCTGTATTATTTATTCATGATATCACGATCAATGAAAACACAATTAAAAAATTCTAACAATAATATCATATATATTAAAATATAATTTTGAAAAATTTCTAGGAATTTTCTAGAATTTCTGTGTAAAATGACTAAAATAGCTTTATGTGTCTAATAAGTAAGCCAATAATAGTTTAACATCCAGAAATGATGAAAATGATAATTTTAGTTTATTTATAGGTGAAATATTTAATTTTAAAATTTTCATAAAAATTTTGGTATTTATTGAATTAAAATGGATTTATTATGAATTTTTAGCTTAAAAATAAAAAATAAATAGATAAAATATGAAATAAATTAATAAAAATTAAAATTAATTATTAGAAACTTATTTTTGGTGTAAAATAATGTAATTGTCTATTTTCACATTAAAATGCATTATTTTGATATTAAAACCTAATTTTTTAAGTTTTGGTTATTTTAACGATACTGGTAAATTCACCTACAGATAAAATTTACACTGAGGAGCTTGAGGACAGCACATATAGCATGTCCCCAAGCCTGGAAGGGGTGATTCACCACCCTAAATGGTGTATGTGTCCCTAAATTTGATTAAAAATAAATAAAAATAGATTTATGACATAATGCATACATAATGGATGATGCAACTTTGTGGACACCTAACCCCCCTCCTTCTTCTATAAATAGGCCCCAAATTTTTATATTTTCACTCATCTCTTCCACTCTCAAGCTAACGAAAATATTAGAGTGTTGCTCTCTTTAGAATTTTTTTTTCTTTTACTTTGTTTCTGTACTAAAATTTTATTAGTTTTCCAACAACTAGTAAAGTTCTCTTCCTAGGAGCTTTGCACCAACAATTTCATTCTCCTCATTAACCACCTTAGATGTAATGGAAGGAGTAAGGTTAGTTCTAAATTATTGTCACTTTGCATGTTGGTAAGAAGGGTTTTCTCCTAAACCCATTTAGGCTTAAGTTTTATTATTATTATTATTATTATTATTATTATTGTTATATTGTTTGATGTTAAACTTTAATTTTTTACTAAGTTGTTACTATGCCCGAATTTAGATTATTAAATTATAGTTGCTAAGTTATTACTCTACTTAAATTTAAATTATTAAACCATAATTACTAAGTTATTACTCTGCTCAAATTTAAATTATTAAATTATACTTCTTACGTTGTTACTCTATTCAAATTTTGAAAACTAAAATATGTTTATTTAGTTGTTATTCTGCCAAAATTTTAGTTATTAAATTACACTTACTACATCATTATTCTGCTAAAATTTTAGTAATTACTAAGTTATTATTATAATAAAATTTTATGTGATTACTAAATTATTATTCTATTAAAATTTTGGTATTGTGTAAATTCTTTAATATAAGGAAGAAATGTTGATTGTACTGGTGCTCAAATTAAATGAGACCAGTGAAACCTCTATTTGAGAAGTTAGGAAGTGATAAAATAATGAGTAATGTAAAGCAAGTGACATGCTGCAGCATGACATCCTGCTAAGGAAGTTACAGTTTGGTACACTAAGGAATGAAAGGTAGGGACCGACTTGCAAAGGTCTTGGGGGTAGGAATTGAGTGGTGAAGGTCTCAATGCTCAGGGTATGCTCGTGAGCTAGGATATTCGCCTAACCAAGCTTAATAACCCCAACAACTGCTCAACATTCCAGGATTAGTGTGAGAATATACCTCTATAAATGGACGTCCTGAACTATTATTTCATTCCTCAATGATGATGAAGACTGTACCATGTGACATTATTGAGAAATGTATATGTACTCTTAGTCACTTTTTAGTTTTGTTGAGAGCTATTACTCACTAATGGGAAGTATGAATCCATATTGAGTCAAGGGTGACATAGTATAACTTAAAATAAACCTAGGTTCTCTTTTATTATCAACTGTGTTTTATTTGTATTTTATGGAAGAATTCCTAACATGCATATGAAAGTGATTTTAGAACAAATCACCTCACTCCATTGTTTTTCTCCCACGTATGGTTGATCGCAATTATTGAAGATGACAATAACACCTAATGATGTTGGGGACAAGTTAGAAAATGCTTCTATGGATGAGGACTTGTAGATCTAGTTTGTAGTTATTTTCTTTTGTATAAGAGATAGGGATAGACTAATATTGCTTTGTATAGGATATTTTTGATGTATATTGGGTTAATCAGTGTCTATCTTTTGATGTACTTTTGATCTCATTATATTTTAGTTGTTTTTCTTTCATAACCAACATGTACTAAGAAATCATGATATACATATATACATATACATATGTATATATACATATATATACATATACATATGTATATGTGTGTGTGTGTGTGTGTGTGTGTTTGTATGTATGTATGTATGTATGTATGTATGTATGTATGTATAGACGTTATCTTTTATCTTTACTATCATTTCCAAATTTTGTTATGTTTGAAAATTTTCTATTAATTAAATCGTAAAAAAATTACTTGCATTTTCAACAACTTAATAACTAATAAAATTATTAAATTAGTATGGGTATTATCAATGTGAATGGGTGTCATACTTTCTATTTTTGCGCTTTTAAATTTTAAAACCACTAAGGATCTGCCTCCTATTTTTAAGGGAGCTTGATCTCTAAGTTGTTTTAATTGCCTCCTATAATTTTAAAAGCCCAAAAATCATGGGAATTTTCGTTTACGTTATTAAAATAAAATCTAATCAAACTTAACCATTTTGATCATGAGCTTTTAGTCGAAAAATAGCCAAATTCAGCATGATCCAAAGCCAACTTTGTTAAGGCTTTACTAGCCAAGTAGCGTTCTTTTAACCAGTAACTGAGGCAGCCAAATTCCTTAAGTATTATTCCATTAAATTCAGCCATTAAATCCCTCATGGTTCATCCTATAAGTATTAACACCACTTTGACTGTTGCTGAATTTAATTTAAACTTTAAAAAGGAACCTTCTAAATTTCAAGGACTTTGTTTGTAATTATTAACAACCCCAATAAACCTCTTCCATTTAGCCAACAAATTACCAAATTCATGCTAGTAGAATGAATGAGCCAATTCAATCGAATCTTAAAATGAGTCCTTGCCTTCAACTGATGCTTTTGAGCTTCTAGATTCCATTACCTTTTCATCTAAAATTCTTTGGCCTGAGCCACTAATAATTTCAACTAATTTTTAGGTTCCAACAAATGCCTTAGGAGGAAGATGAAACACGCATTGTGATCAAGCTACCACTATTGATACCTATTAATTGCATCAACACTCATAGTTGTTGAATGACCATTGCTCCTTCCACCAATGCATATGATTCTTTTAGCTTTGATTCTATGAGTTATTAAGCTTGGTAGAAGTTAGGACTTGTTATACTTATTATTGAGTTCTTCATCAATTATTGGCATTATCATCTTATCAACTCTTTGATTTTCGGTTGATACTTATGTGAACATCTTTCCATATGTTACCTTAATTCTTGGCTAATATGGTTCTGCTGCATGTGAAAAGTTGGATCTTCTGTAACTACCAGGTTTGTAAAAAGTACACTCACAATGATTGAATAACATTGCTATATGCACCCCCCAGCTTCAACTTTACTAGGTTTGCAAAAAGTAGACTTACAATGTTAGACAAAAACTGCTATATGCCCCCTAACTTCAGCTAATCTAAGAGACTCCAACCTTCTAAAGAGTTTAGGTTTGCAGAAAGTAAATGCACCTTGCCTAGATGGCATAGCTAAATATCCCCCACTTTGTCATATTCAGTTAGTGTCCTTTTGTTTCCATTACTTAAGGGCCAACTATTTCCATCTACCCTTTAATGTTAGAAATGGTAAGCTAAGCACTAAACCATATTAGTGGCTACAACTATCATATCAGCTACACCCTTGTTAGCTAACTTGAACCTCCCTTCTTTCACTGCCTTTTAAATATCATTTCTAAACACCAACTAGATGCCCATAGAATGGCTATATGAATTGTGTACCACCCTAAGTTAGGAATAGAATTTATCATATCTTTGTTTCAAAAAGAAGGAAAAAGAACTTTTATTATTTTTGGTTGATAAAAATACAAGTAATTTCATTGGTAAGTGGATTTTCAACTTAAAGTGTTTGTTACAACGTTTGCTTTACTAGGGTGATAATGCAATTCAAAGTCATAATCCTTCAGAAATTCTATCCATCTACATTGCCTCATATTCAATTCCTTCTAGTCAAACAAATACTTCAGACTTTTGCAGTCACTAAACACTTCAAATCTGGTACCATAAAGATAATGTCTCCAAATCTTCAAGGCAAAAACTACTGCAGCTAATTCGAAATCATGAATTGGATAATTAATCTCACGTGGTCTTAATTGCCTCAAAGCATAACCTAACACTCTCCATTCTTTCATCAACATATATCCTAATCCTTGCCCGGATGCATTGCAATAAACTTCAAACTTTCCTATAGGATCGGGGGTAAAATCAACACAGTTGCAGTCATTAACCTTTTCTTTAATTCTTGAAAACTAGCCTCACATGCCTCCATCCAAGCAAAAGGTTTCCCTTTATAAGTTAACTTAGAAGCAAGGCTAATTTTGATAGTAACCTGCCAATCCTAAGAAACTCCATATTTCCGTTATTGTTGTGGTTGTTCCCAACACAACATTGCTTCCACCTTTATTGGATCTTTTGAGATCCCTCCTTGTGAGATCACTTGTCCTAAGAAATTGACTTGGTCAAACCAAAACTCACATTTTAAGAGTTTGGCGTACAATTCCCTTAGTATCTATAGTACTATCCTTAGATGTTCTTCTTGCACTTGGTAATTTCTCGAGTAAATCAAAATATCATCTATAAGGACTACCACAAATTTGTCCAAATATTCATGGAACATCTGGTTCATGTAGTCCATATACTCATAATGCCTATACCTTGTTCTAAAGGTTGTTTTTGGTATATCTCCAGTCTTGACTCTAATCTAATCATAACAAATTTCAGATCAATCTTTGAAAATACTATAGCTTCTCTCAATTGGTCTATAAGATCATCTATTCTAGGCAATGGATATTTATTCTTGACAGTGATCTTATTGAGTTGGTGATAATCTACACATAATCTCATGCTTTCGTCTTTTTTCTTTACCAACAACACCAGGCATCCTAAGGAGAAATACTGAATTTAATAAACTGGTTTGCTAAGAGTTTTTCTATTTGCTTTTTCAATTTTGCTAGCTCTAGAAGAGACATTCTATAAGGTACTATGAATATAGGTCCTGATCTTGGTACCAAGTTTATGGTGAATTCTATTTCTCTCTCAAGGGGTAAACTAGGAATATCTTTGAGAAAGACATCAGGGAAATCATAGACGATAGGTAAATTGTTAACTTTTAAATCTCCTTCAGTTTTTAAAGAAGGTATGATCACATATACTTAAGCTTCCTTGTTTTTGGGAGCATTTATATGGTTGGTAGTTACCAACTCAAATCCTATAGAGGTCTTAGATTTTGATTTGAAAAATAGGGCTTTTTCATGACAGTTAAGAAGAACATGATTGGAAGATAACCAGTCCATTCCTAACATCATATCTAATCTAGTTAAAGGTAAGTAGATTAAATTTACAGAAAAAGTTCTACCTTCTATAACAATTGGACAATTTAAACATGCACGAGAAGTAACAACAGAGATATTGATAGGGTTAGAAATAACAAGGACATAGTAGAAATGAAATTGGTAAATTCAAATGCTTCACACAATCATTAGAAATAAACGAATGAGTTGTGCCTAAGTCATATAGTACATTTAAGAGATTAATATTTACAATGCATTTACCTTGAATGAGATCATCAGATATGGTTGCCTCTATTCCACTCATGGTAAAGACTTTACCACTAGTTTGAGGTCTATCAGTTGAAGCCTTTCCATTATTGCCATTACCCTCCTCGTTTTTGGGCTTTGTACACATGTTGCTGTAGTGACCCTTCTCTCCATAATTGAAGTAGGTAATTGGTAATTTGTCACAAGCCCGCTGATAGTGAGGTCGTCCACAGTAGTAACATTGAATATGAGTATTAGAACTCTTAGTAGCAATAGTCTTTTGGCAGGATGATTTGCCAATTGATCTAGCTGAAGCACTATAAGGCTTCCTTTTCTTTGCAAAATTTTGCCTTTTGTTTCTCTAAGGTCCTTTATTTTTCCACTAAGCCTGCCTAGCTTCATATCATCTTCATGGATTCTATAGCGATTCACTAAAGTGGGAAACTGACCTATTTCTAGATAACCCACTGCTTGTTTAATGTCAGGCCTTAGTTCGCTCTCAAATTTACAGCACCAGGACTTTTCATCAATTCCTTCTTAGCAATAAGGACTTTTCACTAGGCCTCAGTTTTATTTCCTTCCTTCGTCTTAAATCTTCTAGAAAATATTTTTCCAAAACTTTTGGTGAAATATTTCCCAAGTCATTAGTCTTCCTTCAGTCTCTTCTTGTTGTCTGACATACCTCCACCAATGCTTAGCTTCCCCAGATAACATGAAAGTAGCATATGTTACTTTGTGTGCATCAGTGCACACCATTACAACAAAGATTTTCTCGATCTTTGCTATCCAGTTCTAGGCATCATTAGGATCAAATTTGCCTTTAAAGGTAGGTGGATCATTCTTGCGAAATGCTACAAGTCCTTTATATTCTACTAGTTTAGTTTCTCATCCTTAATTCATATTCTCAAGGACATCAGCCATTCTTTTCGAGTATCTGTTGGGTAGCATTTTGTCATGGCCTTCTAGTGTTTGAAAAAGAGAATCAATGTCTTAATTCATTACTTTGAATAAGACCATATGTTAGGTGAGTATAAGTAATTTGCGAAATAGTACACCAAATAGACTCCCAAGAAAGAGAGGTGGGTCACAATGAACACTCTTAAGTACCAAGTCTTTCCTAACTAGAACTTATCTAGACATGCACTAATCATTTCTACTAAATCCAACAGCTAACATTAGGTTTATTCTTAGCAAAGTCTTCTATTGAGTGAGCATACCACCTTTTGTGACAAGGTTGGACATCTACAATAGAGAATATAAAAACAAACAATTTATTTTTCATTCCTTTTTTGTCAACAGTAAATAAGAGAACACACAACACAAAGAAGGTCAAGGTCATACCCCCAGATTTTGACAAGAAAGAACTACTTCGATACAATTAAATGTGACATCCGTTCACATTGAACATAGCCTGTATTTATTTAACTACTTAAAGTTGAATTAATGAAAATATGGGTAAATTTTTTTCGATTTTTATATAGAAAAATTCTAAGTTTAACAAAATTTGGAAATGGTAATAAAAGATAAAAGATAAGACTGTATATATATATATCGTAAAATTATACATCGTGATTTGGTAAACATAATAGTCATAAAATACAAAAAGAGTAAAAGTATATCAAAAAGATCCTATATAAAGAAGTGTCAATATACCTTATTTCTTATACAAAAAGAAAAATACTATAATATAGGTCTTCAGATCCTCGTCCCTTGAAGTATCCTTTGACTTGTACTTAGTATCATTGGGCATTAATGTCGTCTTCAATAATCACGATCAATCATACATAAAAGAAAAATAATGGAGTGAGGTGTTTTGTTATAAAATTACTTTTACATGTATGGTAGGAAGCCAACCATAAAATAAAGATAAAACACAATTGATAATAGAAGGGAACCAAGGGTTCATTCTAAGTTGTATCAGATAACCCTTGACTAGGTATGGATCCATACTCCCCATTGATGAGTAATAGTTCTCAACAGAACTGAAAAGTAAGTGGGAGTATACCTCTTCAACATCATCACATGGTACAATCTTCATCATCAACAAGGAATAAATAATAGTTAGGACATTTATTTATAAAGATATACTCTCATACCAATCTTGGAATGCTGGGAAATTGTCAAGTTTATTAAGCTTGGTCAGGCGAATATCCCTTCTTGAGGGCATTGCCCTAGCCATTAGGGCCTTCACCACTCAATGCTTATCCCTAAGACCTCTACAAGTGGGTCCTTGTCTTTCCTTTCTTAGTGTACCAAATTGTAATTTTCCTAGCAGAGTGTCATGCCATTACATATCTCTTGCTTTACATTAATCACTAATCTATCAAATTTAAACTTCTCAAACAGAGGTTTCCTTAGCCTCATTTAATTTAAGCACCAGTAACATTTTTGCCCTATATTGAAAAAATTACATGATAATAATTTAGCAATCATTAAAATTTTAGCAATATAACTATTTACCAAAATTTTGTAGAATAACAATTTGGTAATCACAATTTAATTACCAAAATTTTAGCAGAATAATGATTTAATAATAAAAATATTATTACTAAAATTGTGGTAAAATAACATTTTAATAACAAAATAATAAATAAATTTGAGCAAAGTAACAACTTAGCAATTATAATTTAATAATGTAAATTTGAGTAGAGTAATAACTTAGCAAAAATTAAAGTTGAATATTAAACATTATAACAATGTAATGATAATAATAACAAAGCTTATGCCTAAATGGGGTTTACAGGAAAACCCTTCTTACCAACATGCAAGGTGATAATAATTTTAGAACCAATCCCACTCTCCTCCATCACCTTTAAGGTGGTTGGTAAAAAGGATGAAATTGTTGATGCAAAGCTTCATAGGAAGAGAAATTTTACTAGTTAAAAACTAGCAAAATTTTAATATAAAAACAAGGTAAAAAATTTTTTTAGAGAGAGAAACTCTCTAAGTGAAATTTGGCTAGCTTTAGAGAGTGAGGGTGTGTGAAATTCTGTCCAAGATGCATGGGTATTTATAGTAAAAGAAGGGAGCATAGGTGTCCTCTAAGTGACATAAGCGATGATGTCAAAATTTCATTTTTATTTTGTTTTTAATTCAATTTTAGGGACACATAAATCTTTTAGGGTCATGAATTTG
Source organism: Spatholobus suberectus (assembly GCA_004329165.1). NCBI lineage: Eukaryota > Viridiplantae > Streptophyta > Magnoliopsida > Fabales > Fabaceae > Spatholobus > Spatholobus suberectus. The sequence goes on along the minus strand of QUWT01000623.1, from coordinate 123,698 downwards.
CTATTCTAGAGCGGTTGGACGTGTCCCCTTAGCTGTCTCACTTTAGCAGTATAAATTTTATCTGTATTTAAATTAACCGGCACGGAAAAAATAGCCTAAACTTGAATAAATTAAGTTTTAATATCAAAGTAATGAATTTAAATGTAAAACTGAATAAATATATTATTGTTCATGAAAAATAAGTTTCAAATAATTAATTTTAACTTTTATTAATTTATTTCAAATTATACATATATATTTTGTGTTTTTAAGCTAGAAAATTCTTATAAAATCTATTTTAATTCAATAAACACCTAAATTTTTATGAAAACTCTAAAATTACATATTTTATCTATAAAAAAACTAAGATTATCATTTTCACTATTTCTAGATGTCAAACCAATACTAGTTAAACTCATCAGACACTAAGGACATTTTGGTTATTTTATATAGAAATTCTAGAAAATTCGCAATTTTTTTTTAAATTATATTTTAATACATATGATATGATTCCAAGCTCAAATTGATATTTTAATGTCAATTGAATGTTTTTCTCATGTCAGTCCTTAATGTTGAGAAATAGGGATAAAATCATTATTTTCTAATTTCTTTGGGCTTCGGCTTTAAAAAATTATTAAAAATCATGATTAGATAGCTTTTAGCATTCTGAATTTAATCAAGAGAAATAGAATTTTGAGATTCATTCTCGATTTTTTTAGAATTAAATCGTCAAATATTAGAAAAACAATTGAAAAAATTGAAATAGGATTGTTAAAATTTTCAATATTTTTCTTTCAAAATAAAATTTTTATAATTAAAGTATACTTAATATAAAATTTTTAAAATATTTTGAGGTCAAAAAGTTTCTAGTTCGTTCTTGCAATCAACTAAAGATATTTTTATCATTTCATAAAAATTATCTCAATAAATTCCTAAAATTTTTTAAAATTATTATTAATTATTCTAAGTATATTGATGACTTAAAAATAATTTTTAAACACTTCTAACTATTTTTCTATTAATTATGTTATCTAACTTTTTGAGGACAAAATAGTCATTTTACTAATTTTTGGGCCCTATTTCTCAAAATTATTAAAAATCTAAACTAAATACTATTTATTAATACGAACGTAAAGATAGGAATCAAATTTTTAAGATTTCCATCCAGTTGTTCTATAAATAAATATAAAATAATTAAAAAAATAGTTTAATAGACAAAAGTAGGGGTGTTACATCGTACATATTCTATTTTATGTTATATATTACTTCAAACTTATTAAATCAGAACTTTCAAACTAGTAACTTTTTTTTTTAAAAAAAAAAAAAACCTTAACCAAACATTTTAGTGACATTTTTTAGTCAAATAAGTTAGTTGATTAACTTATAAGATACCTAATTATCTTGGCAAATAAATATAGATATGCATCAAGATTCAAAATTTGAAATTTAAATTAGAATGAATTAAATTTATGTAATATTATTTAAAAGGAGAGAAAACAAATAACTCATAAAAACACTTTCATATAAAAGTGGAAACTCAAATTTATGATATAAAAGTTGGATTGGTAAAATAATATTTGCATTTGTATGTTTAGATGATAAAAGAATATAAATTTAGGTTTTGTATTAGAAAGTAGATGCAATTTATTCATCAGTTTTTTTTTTTTGAAAATGTTTATATATTTTTTTCTATTAGAGTTAGAAGATATTTTACACAAGTAAAAATATTCAATAATGATAAATGAATAAAAAGTGTATGCAATGATAGTATAGAGTTTTTACTCTATCATGTAATTACAAATTGTCATGTATGATAAGTTTATTAATTTTAATAATAACTATCTTAAAAGTCAAATTCACCATAACTTCTAATTGATTGATGCTATAAAAATTTCTACACAAATAATATATAGAAATTAACTCATGATAAAATGACTTTTTATTAACGTTAACAATAAGCAAGACAAGTAATTTTTTTACTCTAAGTTTGTTAATTTTTAAAAAGTCATACCAAAAATAATTTTTTATTAGTTCATAATGGAAATTTTTTGAGAGTATGTAAAACTCTTAATTTGAAATTGTTGAAGGACAAATTGTCTATTACTACTATAAGTTAAGAAGGTGTTGAGTTACACACGAGTCACTCTCTAAAGAATTTTTTTTTCTTGCTCTTTCAACTTTTTTGTCCCTCCCACCCCCCCTCCTTTTTTTTTAATTTCATTTTTCTTATTCATCTTTTTTTATTTTGAATAACCAGTCACTTTGGTTCCCGAAATTGGAAAGTGTTGTCATATTAATTCCTAAATTGACGAAAATTAAAAGAAAAGCTCTTGACACTACAAAAAAAAATTGTAATTTCTGGTGGTTAAAATTGTAGTTTCTGGTAGTTAAAATTGGCCACAAATGTCATTTTTAACGGTTATAATAATTGCCAGTTCCACGTGCACCAAAAACAATTTGCTGCGTACCTTATCTGATCGCTAGTGTTGCCATTACAAAATAATAAACATTTTTAAGCAGTTAAAAACCTCCAGAAATTGTATTTTCATTCTATTTAAATTAATTTAGCATTTACTGGCAGTTAAAAATGCCAGAAATTGCATTCTTATTATATTTTAATCAAGTATTTACGGGCAGTTAAAGACCGCCAGAAATTGGATGCTCATTCTATTTTGCTTTAACCCCCATTGCTGCTCCTGTCAAATAATGAGTTAGGTGTCTATTAAATAAATTACTGCCAACTTGTGCCTACCTAAATTTATTTCATTAAAAAATTAATGGGCACCGAACCAATTTATATCTACTAATGAATAATATTAAAACAGTTGCTAGAAAAATAGACATGTCCAAGGCACTAAACCAAAATGATCTCTATGATCTCAACAGCTAAAAATGAGATGGAACAATGGTACTGCTCTTGATGAATTATTTATATTGCAATAGTAGCAGCAGGTAACAAACAAAGGAAGAAAGAGGAAAATAACCTTTTCACTCGCCTGCTGATAGTATCTTTCCTTTGGAATATAGATTCCATTTTTCTCGCGTGTAGCATAAACCTCTACCAAGAGTTACTTGAAATTGGTGCTGGTACAAATACCTAAATGGGAAAAAGACAACATAAAGCTCTTCACCATATAGAGGCATACATTACTACACAATCCATGAAGAACCTGAATCGAGACTCCCAATTCACATTTTTTGTGCCATACTGCACTTTTATAAAAAAATGTTTGTTCAGGGAGGGGAAAGAATAGGAGGATGTGAGACACATAGGTAAACCTCTCGCACAGAAAATATTTTATAGACCACAAATTAGGAGCAAAAGGAAAAATGTTTGGTGCGATGACCCTAGTGAAAAGGGATAAAATAGATGAGTTGTTTAATTTTATACGAAGTAAATATAGACTAAAAGTAATAATTAGTAAAACAGAATCAACGTACTTAGATTTGGGTGACGAGCAACCTTGTTCAGGTGAAGGGAGCAAGTCAAAAAAGGTTAATAAACCGCTACCATATAGAAGTCGTGCATTGATCACTCCGCAGCAATAGAAAAATGACAGGAAATAGGTCCACAAGAAGCATAAATTACTACCAAATAATAATGTATGATGCATTTAGTACATATAAAGTTACTTCGTAATCCCAGAACAACAATCTACTTTATTAATAGGACATTGTTGATTTTAAGTAAGGTTTTATTAATTTTAATTTTGAAATAATAATAATAAATACAATGCTAGAAATGGAACAAACTACTTGATGAACTACAAGCGTATTCAATGGACAAGAACTTGATTCATATTCACACTTACTGCTTTCACTTCTTCCCCACTGGGGGGGTTCAAAACATTGGATGGCAATCTAATCCTATAGAAATCATCTCCTCGCAACAGCTCCTGTAATAAGAGAAGAGTGCCACATATTTATATAATGCTATAACATGCCAAAATACAAACACACACACATGCACATACAAAAATAGCTCAATGGAAAACAAATAATTTCTTGAAATCTCCTCTGCTCAACATTAGTCAAAGGATCCTACTTAAACCGTAGCTTCGTTTGCGTAGCCCAAAGCGGATTCGTAAAGCAGACTCCAAACTCCAAAGTTAGGACTAAGAAGAGTAATCACTAAAAAAATCTTAGTTGTTTTTTACAGACTCAGAATTTAATTATTTTTTTTTCTGGTTAAACACTGAACATGTTTGATCTGCTCATCTAACACTTGTACTAGGGTAAGTCCCTATTCTGACCACAAACGCAAATAGCCTAACAGCATGGAATTTTTATTTAGTAGGCTGGTGCACCTTTTTCAATTCAATAGCCTGTCCCAAAAAAATTTGCCACACTGATTTCTATCTTGCCAGTACTTTTCCTGTGATATTGCAATATAAGTTAGTTTTTGAAAGATAAATTCTCCTAATATATATTTATAGCTATTAGTATATATCCCCAAGTAGCATTAAGATACTTTATCTCTCAGCCAACAAGACAAGAAAGTTATGATAGTAATACTGGATAAAAAATAAATTGTAACAATAGATGGCTCACCTGTACTTTTTGCAATTCTACCATCTTTAAATCTTCTAAGCTTTGCTTTTTCTCCCCAAAACATTTGAAATTCAAGAGTCTGCTTCAAATCATGGGTGAGGGTTGTATCCATGCACAAACACAAATTTGAAAACAAAATGAGAAAGAGGGTATGAACAGGGGCTTTGTATCAAGTTCTGACAAGCCCTAAAGTTGTGAATTCAATTAGAACAGAAGACTCAAAGCATGAAACACATTTAAATAAGATACTGAAATTCATGGTTGAAACCATTCAAGCATAGCGAACATGATTAATCACAACTTGCATGCTCCTTTGCTCTAATTTTGCTTTTACATCGAAAGCATGCATTTCTGTCAGACAGTCAGAGCAAGATAAAGACAATAAATATATGTATTCTTCTACAGTCTATTCTAATATAAATGAATAAAGTGAGACTAGCAGAGAGAGGGTAACCTGGAGTATGTTTAGTGTAGATGTCCCATATATACTTGGTTCCCTACCATCTACATATGCTGCTCCTTTGGCCTGAGTAATTAATAAAACAACAGAAACAGTAGATGAATCATGCTTCCTATTCAATAAGTTAAAAGACGAGGGGACCCTAATAGTTGTATGTGGCTCCTTTATACCCTCCTCTGTACCAGCCACCTTTAGTCATCATAAAGAAAGATACAGAGGAAGCAATATCAACAAGATAGTGCGATAAGTTACTCCAAGATTACCAAAGTTGTATATCTACTAATGAAATGGTACATGGTCTGGGATAGGCCTTGCTTACTCACAGATGGAACCACACCAAATGTATCACATGCCAAAAGGATCAAATTCTTTGGGCGAGGACCAACACACGGTAACTTTACTATTGGAATGTACTCAATTGGATAAGCTGCAAGAGTATTTTCTGCAACATAAAAGAACAATATTATATTTGTTAGCAAGGTCTATTGAAATTAATTTGTATGTTGACGGTAGCTTTAGCTTGAATGAGACAACAAATGCATCAACCTATACATTATATAATGCTAGTTGTTATCTGCCCAAGTCGCAACGGGGATAGAAGGTACAGTTATTTATTAGATGGTGTAATTAGACACCAAAAACAAAAATTTGAACCTTTTTTAATTTTAAAATAAAAAAAATAGATATTTAATTTTTTTAATTTTAAAATTAATTTTATTGAGAAAAAATATTTTAGAGATGAATTGAGTGATAAATTTTTGTTTTTACAATTAGTCACATTTAAAGATGTTTAAAATCTTTATTTTTAAAAAACACAAAAATTAATTTTTTCCAACGAACTTAGTTTTCTTTTTTAACATATTTTTTTATCAATTTAAAATTAAATTAAGATGTATTTTTACATTAAATCATATCTTTGTAAAAAAAAAAACTTTAAATTATCAAAATTGAGATATTAAAATTTAGTTTTAGAAAAATAAATAAATAATTTATTCGATAGAAATATTTTAATGATAATTTTTATAATATTTTTATATTTTTAATTTTCAAAATTTAATTTAATTATCTCATTCCCTCTATGATGTTTGTATGAAATACAAAATATTAAATTAAAAATATTTTAAAAATTAATGAAAATATAAAATTTATTTGAGTTTAATGGATATGCATTATTAGTGTAAAAAGTTTTACATTGTCAATCAATCACAAATCACTGTTGTTATGACTTTTAAGGTAATTATTGTAAAAGTCAACAAACTTATCATATATGGTGGTTTGTGATTGGATGACAGTGTAAAACAGTTTTACACTATCAGTGCATAACCTTTTTTCTCAATTTATTTTGTTGGTAATGAAAATAAATTATGATATCACGATATATATTTGAATTTTTATGTTTAAGAAGTAGAAAGTTAATTTAATGAGAAAATATTTTATGATATTTTGTACCATGTATTTTTTTTACCTTCATTTATATTTTTACCTTCTCTATAAATTTTAAATAAAACCAACAGTGATATTGATTGCATGGATACTTTTATAAGATATTAAAAAATCAGATAAATTCAAAAAAAAACTAAGTTAATTCATTTCTGAAAATCATTTTATTTGTAGTAGAAATAAATTAAAATATAAAAACACGTATTTGATTTTTTTATTTTTAAAAAATTATAAAACTCATTAAGTTAATAAAAATTATTTTAAAGATGATATGTGTCTCCTATTACTTTTCTATTGTATTATATATTTTACAAACATTAAATTTGGTTCTTAAATCTCATTAGCAGTCTAAAACTCTCTAAATATAGACGTAACAAATTTTGTTTATTTAAATTACTCATGTTGCCGTCATAGTGCCGGACATAAGTTTCAAGGATGCAAGCAAAACGTATATTTTAAATTTCGGTAATATATTTATGATATTCTTTGTATTGAATTTCAAATGATTCTCTTTAAAAGTAGGGGTAGTTTTTCGTTTTCAATTTTAAAATTTTTCAAAAAATTTATACACTATTGATTTACTTGAGATGAAATTATATGATAATATATTATTAAATGTGAGTTGAACTTTTTATATTTACAATATATTATAACTAAATCTTTCGCTTTATATTTTATAATGGTATTTGGATTGTAATTTTAAAGAATTAATTTTTTTTATATTTTCTTATTTTTTGTGCAATAGAAATAAGGTGAGAGAATTTTAATCAATTACTATATCCTAAAGAAAATTCACAAATTAATATTATAAATAAATATTATCAGACATTTGGTGTTAATTTAGATGGTCTAATTTTCCAGCCACCAAATTCGAACTTGGTGATACAAATTTCCTAACAATTTTCTTTTATACTATTAATTTGTTGTGAAGACTATTAATGATATACTCACTCATTTCTCTTGTAAATGGATGCATTCATTGGCCTATTAACAATATAAGTTACACTTATTAGTGAAAAAAAATTATCCTTTGAATTACAAGTTGTGTCATTAAATATAACAACCACGTAAACCATTTAATTTTATAGATATCTCTTAAATAAATTTTAAATTTATGATATTATTATTATTTAATTTTAACTAACTTAACTATTTTTATTAATTTTGATGAATTAGTTTTTTATTTCTTATATAAAGGATCAAAGGTAATAGTTGTTTTTGAATCCTAACATCCAACACACAACGTGTTTCCTGCAGTAAGTTGTTAAACTCTACTTAAGTAAACAAAAAATATATTATATATGTGCAAATGTATAACACAATAAATTCACATCTTTTCTATAATGAAGAAAGAAGGTTTTGACACACTTTTTCCTTCCCAAACTAAGGACATTTTTTAGTTATTTATTTTTCATTTATGTAATAAATCATATTAATTAATTAGTGGAACAATTGATAAAAAGTATTTTTGTAAAACATAGAAGTAACACAAGAAGGGAGGTTGAATTGTGTTATACAAAATTTTCGCAAAAGTCTTGTTAAGAGCGTTTCGTCTGAAGAGTTAAACAAAAGATTTTTTAAAACGATCTTTAAGAGAAGATGAATGAAGAACGTAAACTAGAGAAACACAGAAATTTATACTGGTTTGTCTCACCCTAGTGACTACTTCCAGTTCTTGGCAATAACCAAGTCCCACTAACTTAAACAAGTTACAAGTATTCTTTTAACCAAGCCTATTCAGGCTTGACTCAAGTAGTCTTTAACTTGCTTCTCCAAGCAAAAAATCAAGTATTCTTTGTATCAAAGCTTCTTCAGGCTTTTACTAATTTCTCAGAGAAAAATGTTGAACGTGAGTTATCTCAATTAGTTTAATGTCCTATCAGACGGATGTACAATGAAGTTCAAAGAAAGTGTTTACAAGCAGCGTATTTGAAAATTACAAATTGAGAGCGTTTCAACAGTTCAGGATTTATCAATTAACTAGCTTTTGAGACTAAGGTCCCTTCTTTTATTTATAATGTTCTCCTAAAAAGTGTCCGTTGTGAGTGTTGCAGGAGACATATTTCGTCTAGAGGAAAAGAGTCGTTGAAGCATTAGATACAGCATTAATGTCTTTTACCAACTAGTCACCTTGATAAGATAAAGTAGTCTGCTTATCTTAGCCTTTCTTGTACTCAATCTTGTAGCAGTGAACATATTTTCTTTCCGTACTGACATTCGCACACAAATCCCTTCTTTTACACGTAAAGTCGACTATTCTTAAGGATAAGTATGTAGACTTCTATTCTTTTGAGGTTGTTTACACTTTTACAAACTTGCTGTACATAGATTATTAAAACATTGTTTGAAAGGAGTTAGTTACCGAATCTTTAAAATAAAGGAAAGATGATACATAAACGCGTGATCAGACGATAGCGACTAATATGGTATACAAGTACACAAACGATTAGTTCTAAAAGACTGTTTGTGACTGTTTGTTATTATCAAAATAAATAAGGATTATAAATTCGTCCTTTGTCTTAACAGTTTTTTTCACATTTATTAAAATATTTTATTTTTCACTTTTTTATTATTAGGTATTAGGGGAAGGATAATAAGTTTTAATGATATCATACATATCATGAATTTTATGTGTCTTGCATAATAATATAAAATTTGTATTTATACCATCAAAATATTAAGAGTAAATTATATTGACATCTCCTGCAATTTTTTCAAATTGCATATGATATCCTTTTTTTTATCCCTATACTAACTCCCTTAATTGTTTGAAAAACTTTACATTAACACTCCTTATACATTACATTAACCTCTCTTACTTCTTTGAAAAATATTACATCGTGTACCTCAACAAGGGAGGTAGTTGTAAACGTTAAAAAAACAAGAAAATTATGTACAATTTGAAAAAATCTTAAGAAGTGTCAGTGTAATTTACCAAAGATTAATAGCCACTAAATTAAATAAATATAATGGATAGAGGATTTTTTTTCAACAATTAATTACTAAATGACTAAGAGTGATTATAATATGAGATGTAATTTAATAAAATTATTATTATTATAATGTGAGATATATATCTTTGATATTATAAATAATAATAATAATAATAATAATAATGCTAATTATTATTATTATTATTATGTCTTCAGTTTTAATGTAATATACATGAGTAAAAACAAATACTTTATTATATAAAAATATTTTATTATAAATTTAATAAAAAATAATATATTACGTTTTGATACATTATTTTTTATTATTTTAATAATAATCAAATCCACATTTGTTATATTTTATATATTTTAAGTATATATTATAAATCAACCTTTTATGAAGATGGATCAATACAATTTATATTATAATCATATATACTATTAATTGCTATGTGTCTTGCATAATAATAATAAAAAAAACATCTACATAAAACTTTCTTTGTGATTAAGGTTTGTTTGGATACTACAGAAGTTAGTTATTTGTTTAATTATTTTATAATAACAATTCTTATATGAATTAATTTTATACTTTAGTTAATATTTTTCTATTTAATGTTTTGATTTGAATAACAATAATTATTTTTTTTAATAAAAGTTACAATTACGCGTAATTAGTGATGTCTCAAATGTTTCGCTTTGTCTTTGAATGCGAGGCATGTGTGTTGTTTCAAGTTAGTGTTGTAGGAAGAACATGAAAAGTTTGTAATTGTAATACATGTGTTTAATTTTATGGGTCTTTTGTACTCAATATCACTAGAATGTGTTGTTCTTTTATCATTCTCATTTTTGCAAAAGATGATAACTTCAATGGAAATCTTGAAAGTGTGATAATGTTTTTAGAGGTTGAGCTAAGTGAAAAGCTAATGGGAAACAAATTATGTGTATACAATTTGAAGAAGTTTAATTGTGATAAAACTCTAATTGAAAAAGTGAATTTGATGTGTTGGGATTGTCCAAACGAAGTGAATTTGATGAAGAGTGATAGTCATGTATAAAACAATTGATAAATTTATTTTCCACTATAAACTCAAAGGGGCTTAAACAACATATTTATTTATTTTTACCTCCTATATGGTATAAAATAATATTTTTATATAATCAGTTGACATTGTTTCAGCTTAATATTTTAAAAGAATAAAAGTTGTAATATATATATATATATATATATATAATAAAAAAATTCAATTAAGAAATTATATTTTTTTAACTAAAAAATAAAATATATATTTTACTCAATTAAAGATAGTTAATTTAAATAATTAAATATTTATAAGATTATAAAAAATTTTAAAAAATATTTCTTTAATTTTCATCAATTGTATTTAATTACAAAAATTATTTTAAAAATATTTATAAAAGATATAAATTATAATTTAACTAATTACTATAATATACACTAAATATGAAAAATCCTGTGCATGGCACAGGTACTAAGACTAGTATTTCAAAAATCTAGGCATATATGTTTGACTAAGGTATGCAATTATTACTATTTTACAATTAATAACCCAGTAGGATCAACCTAGTGGTGGAAGGATTGAGGTAGCTTGCATGATGTTATAGGTTCAAACCTTAGTATTATCATTATACACCAAAAAAACTACTTTACAATTAATATCATTATCAAGCACTCGTGAATTGTATAACGACCTAATAATAAGTTTTTTTTTATGAAAATTGAAAATGAGATAAATGTAGAAAAGTTTAATAAAATGGACCACGCAACCACAATTAAATGTAGAATGAAGCTCAACTTTTCAAAAGTTTAATGTGAAGATAATTCTTAAAATAAAAGAGCATCTCATATGCAGAAGTATTAGGAAACAAATGCATTGGAGTATTAGGAAACAAAAAATTGGATGCAACATTAGTTCCACAACTTTTTAAGTCTTTTGTTCTTTGCTAATTTAAAATGCTGTGAATGGATGGACCACAAATAATTTTTCTTACCTAGAAGTCAGTAACTCAAATCCTCATGATGGGATGGACATGTCATATGCCTCTAGAATTTTGATATAACAAACTTTGCTCTGCTATACTTCATCCTTTTCCTCGCTCCATCTAGGTGCTGAGCCATCTAGGTGCTGAGCAAAGGAAAATTGATTAGAGCCTTTTTTGGGTTTGAATGCGTAAAACTTTCTAAATATATATTTGATAATAGAAAAATCTATTAATCTTATAGTATTAAACATCAAAGTTAAGTTGATGAAATTATTGATTAAAAACAGTTCAGCCAACATGCACCCCAGTTTGACTGTTTACATTTTGTTACTCTTAATAATTGATTCCTTACAGAGATTCTTTTGTTTGATCTGTACGTGTAAAACTTAATGGCCATATAAAAAAACACGCCTAAATGTTTTTTGTTAGGGTGTAGTTGTGCAAGAAGACTCGAACTTAAATTGTAATGCTTGGTCCCCTTCAACGGATACGTCCCATGTGCAATGAAAGTCCTCGATCAAATTTCATAAAATGTTAAGAGTTATCAAATTGAAATTGGATCAAAATGAAATTAAGGATGATATTGATACGTTGGAAACTGGTTCGGCTAAAAATTCTCTCAAAATAATCAATGAAATCAAACAACTTTCATGATTGAGACTCAAAGCTGAATAATAGCCCTATGTTAATTTCAAAAATTACACATAAAACATAAGTTTCAAGAATTTCAAAGAATGAGTTTCAAATTTTATCTTTTGAAAAAAAAAAAAGAATCCAAAGAAAAATTAGGTATTTTCTAAAATGTTTTATTTAATTCAAGGTACACATAACGTCATAAACATCCTATAATCGAAAACTCTAAATTCCTTAGCCCAATTTCAGCCAAGAATTAAAATGAGAAAAAAGGATAGAGCTTAATAGGATGTAAATTTTCACTGTTATGATAACATTAAATAACCATACATGCATCAATCATATTTTGATACCAATTGATTGAAATTTAAAAACAAAAGATGCAGTGTCATGACTTGCTCATAGCATGTAATAACAAAATATAAAAAAATTATGTTTGAAGATGTGTACTTGAAGAGTAGGTAGAATTTACATTTGTTGCCTCGAAAAGAATCGTGAACAATGAATGAGAGAGAGAGCTCCTCTCTACCTAACGGCTATAGTTTCTCACACAATATTTTGCCACACAAATTTTTCTAATGAAGTGATAATTTTATAACTACCAAACTAGAGTAAAAATTCCTTATTTGGGCATGCACTAAGTGAAGGCCATATCCATTACAAGCACACTTACATCATAAGTCCGAACAACTTATATCTATTAAATTAAATATCATGAACCTTATTCTCATAATTAATATTAAGAATTTAAAATTTAATCTAATAATTAAATAATATATCAGCCAACAAAATTCCAACATTTACATGCTGAAACCCATGACGGAGATGAATTTGTTACCAAAACAAATTAGTGCGTCATTTTCCTTCTTGTGTGAGACTTTTCAAAACTCACTTTTATGAGTCAAGAGCTTATGTGAGCTGCCTATTTGGAATGTCATATGTTCCGTCTATAAATCAGAATCCTCTCAATATTCCACAAAACTAGATATCTACGAGCAAAGAATATCACTATCTTAAAGGACTAGCTACAGGTTTAAAATATTAAATATTAAATAAAACTATATTTTAATATAATAAAAAATTTATTTTCTAATCAGATTTTTTATCTTTTAATCATTAAAATTATGTTTAAGTTAAAAAAAATTATATTTATATAATAAATTACTTTAAAAATTATTTGATAATACTATTAATTATCAATCTCTAATAAAAAATTATTTTGAAAAAGTAATTAATTATATTATTAACGTGGAACTTTCATACCGTTATTGTAAGGAAAAAATAAAAAAAAAGTTAACAAACTAACTTTGACATTGGATTAAACAAGGTTGATTAGAATGAAGAACGTTGCAGACAAATACGACAAAAGTTTTAGAATGCATAAAATAGACTTTTCGTTCTTCCAGTAGTTAAGAGTATGTCAATATATATTCCTTGAACTGGTATCATAGAAAAAGTATAATTACTGAAGCACATTTCCATGTATTCCGCGCTCAGTTTTCACACTCAGTACCCTTTTAATTTTTTTTTTGTCAATTTTTATTTTAATAATATCCTTATACGTGAATTTGATTTTAGAATTTAAATTTTGGAACTATATAAATTGAAAATTGAAAAAAGTATCATGCAGCTTCAAATTTATCTTATTTGTTATATACTACAAACTTATTAAGTAAGAACTTTCAAACTAGTAACTTTTTTTTTCTAAAAAAAAAATCCTTAACCAAACATTTTCAGTAACTTAATTTTAACCTAATAAGTTAGTTGACTAACTTATCTGCTACCTAATTATCTTGCCAAATAAATATAATGTATCTAGATTTAAAATTTGAAATTTAAATTAAATAAAAATTAGAATTAATTAAATTTAACTAATATTGTTCAAAAGGAAAAAAATTATAAACTAAAATTAAAGTTACATAATCATTATATGAAAATTTGTGACAAAATGTATAAAAGATTAATTCCTAAAAATGTTATCAAATTTATGAAATAAATATTGGATTGGTAAATTAATAAATATTGCATTTGTATGTTTGGATAAGAAAAGAATATAAATTTAGGTATTGGATTGGAAAGTAGATGTAATTTATTCTAATATATTTTCCCTTAGTGCAACATCCTGTCCTTCTATTAGATTTCATACGGTAAAAAAATAATATACATACATATAGATAGATCGATAAATAGATAGATAGAGAAAGAGAGAGAGAGAGATTTGATATTAGTTCCCTCACAATATTAATGAATTTTCATTCCCAATAAAACAAAAATTGAGAAAAATTTCATGAACATAAGTAAATTTATCTGGGGCACAAAGTAAATTTTTGTAATATATATATATATAAAGAGAGAGAGAGAGAGAGAGAGAGAGAGAGAGAGAGATTTGATATTAGTTCCCTCACAATTATTAATGAATTTTCATTCCCAATAAAACAAAATTTGAGAAAAATGTTAATAGTGTGTAAAATGTAATACCCCTACTTTTGTCTATTAAATTATTTTTCTAATTATTTATTTCTAGAATTAATAGACAAAAATAGATAGAAGTGTTTAAAATTTATTTTTAGTCATCAATGTACTTAGAATAATTAATAATAATTTTAACAATTTTTTAAAAATTTATTGAAATAATTTTTGTAAAATGACAAAAATACCTCTAGTTGATTGCGGGGACCAACCAGAGACTTTTTGACTTCAAAATATTTTGAAAAATTTTATACTAAGTATCTTTCATTATGGAGGTTTTATTTTGAAAGAAAAATAATAAAAATATAATAATCCTATTTCATTTTTTCAATTGTTTTTATAATATTTGACAATGTAATTCTGAGAAATCGGAAGGAATTTCAAAATTTTGATCCTTATCATTATACTTAGAATTTCAAGAGCTATTTTAGTATGGTTTTTAATAATTTTTATGAGCTGGAACCCAAAAATGTTAGAAAATGACAATTTTGTCCCTATCTCTTAACATTAAGGGCTGACATAAGAAAAAGATTCAATTGAAATTAAATTGTCAACTTGAACTTGGAATCATGTCATATATATTAAAATAGAATTTTAGAAATTTTCTAGGAATTTTCTAAAATTCTTATATAAGATGACCAAAATGTCCTTAGGTGTCTATTAAGTCTAGCCGGTATTGGTTTGACATCCAAAAAGGTGAAAATGGTAATTTAGTTTATTTATGAGTAAAATATTTAATTTTAGGATTTTTGTAAAATTTGGTATTTATTGAATTAAAATGGATTTTTTATGAACTTTCTAGCTTAAAATATAAAATAAATGCATATAATTTGAAATAAATTAATAAAAATAAAAATTACTTATTAGAAATTTATTTTTGATTAAAAATAATGTATTTGTTCATTTTTTAATTTAATTTCATTTTTTTGATATTAAAAACTATTTTTCAAAGTTTAGGTGATTTTATTAGTATCAGCTAATTAATTACAATCAAAATTTATACTGAGAAGCTTGAGGACAGCTCATATAGCACGTCCCCAAGACTAGGAGGGGTGATTCACCACCCTAAATGGTGTATGTGTCCCTAAATTGGATTAAAAATAAATAAAATTAGATTTATGACATAATAATGACATAATGGATAATGTAAATAGTGGGACACCTAAGCCTCCTCTTCCTCTATAAATATCTCCATTCATGGACAAGATTTTCACCATTCTTCTCCTCCATAAGCTAGAGAGCTTCTCTCTCTAAAATTTTCTCTCTCTTATTTTGCTTAAATTTTACTAGTTTCTAGTAAAAATTATCTTCCTTGGAGCTTTGCACCAACAATTCCATCCTTTTCACCAACCACCTTAGAGGTAATGGGGAGAGTGAGGTTGTTTCTAAATTATCGTCATTTTACATGTTGGTAGGAAGGGTTTTCTCCTAAACTTGTTTAGGCTTAAATTTTATTATTATTATTATTGTTATATTGTTTGATGTTAAACTTTAATTTTTGCTAAATTGTTACTCTGCTTAAATTTAGATTATTAAATTATAATTGCTAAGTTGTTACTCTGCTCAATTTTAGAACATTAAAATGCACTTGCTAAGCTATTACTCTATTCAAATTTAGAAAATTAAAATATATTTATTTAATTTTTATTTTGCCAAAATTTTAGTAATTAAACTATAATTACTATGTCATTATTCTGTTAAAATTTTAGGTATTGTGCAATTTCTGCAATATAAGGCAGAAATATTGATTATACTAGTGCTCAAATTAATTGAGACCAGATAAACCTCTGTTTGAGAAGTAGGAAGTGGATAGATTAGTGAGAAATGTAAAGCAAGTGACATGTTGTGGCATGACACCTTACTAAGGAAGTTACAGTTTGGTACGCTGAGCAATGAAAGGCAGGGACCCACTTGCGAAGGTCTCGGGGGTAGGCATTGAGTGGTGAAAGTTCCAATGGCCAAGGTAGCGCCCTCGAGTTGGGATATTTGCTTGAACAAACTCGATAACCCTGACAATTGCTCAGTATTCTAGGATTGGTTTGAAAGTATACATTTATAAATGGAGATCCTAACTGTTATTTTCCTTAATGACGATGAGGACTGTACCATGTGATGATGTTGATGAGGTATATGTACTCCAGTCACTTTTCAGGTTTTGTTGAGAACTATTACTCACTAATGTGAAGTATGGATCCATACCTAGTCAAAGGTAGTCTGATACAACTTAGAATGAACCTTAGGATCCCTTTTCTTGTCAGTTGTGTTTTATCTTTGTTTTATGGTAAATTTCTTACCATACATGTAAAAGTGATTTTAGAACAAAACACCTCACTCCATTACTTCTTCTATGTATGATTGATCGTGATTATTAAAGACGACATTAAAGCCCCATGATGCTAAGTACGAGTTAGAGGACATCTTAATGGGAAAGGACCCGACGACCTATAGTATTTTTCTTTTTGCCTGAGGGATAGGGTAGATAGACACTACTCTGTATATGACCTTTTTGATGTACATATTGTGTTAGATAGTGTCTATCTTTTGAAGTATTTTTAGTTTCCTGTATTTTATTACTATCATGTATTATCAAGCCATGATGTGCAGTTTTACGATATATGTATATATATACATGTATATATATACAGTCTTATCTTTCATCTTCTACTAAAATTTCCAAATTTTGTTAAGTTTGAAAATTTTCTATTATAAAAGTGAAAAAATTTTACGCGCATTTTTAGTTACTTAAACTTAATAACTAAATTAATACGAATTGTATTTAATATGAATGGGTGTTACATTTAGTGGTATCAGAGCGATTTTTTCCTATCAAAGCCTGGGGTATGGCTTTGACCATTCTTGGTGCTGTGTGTTCTCTCATTTATTATTTATATACATGTATATATATACAGTCTTATCTTTCATCTTCTACTAAAATTTCCAAATTCTGTTAAGTTTGAAAATTTTCTATTATAAAAGTGAAAAAATTTTACACGCATTTTTATTTAGTTAAACTTAATAACTAAATTAATACGAATTGTATTTAATATGAATGGGTGTTACATTTAGTGGTATCAGAGCAATTTTTTCCTATCAAAGCCTGGGGTATGGCTTTGACCATTCTTGGTGCTGTGTGTTCTCTCATTTACTATTTACAAAACAAGAATGAAAGATGAATTGTTTGTCTTTATATTCTCTATTGTGGACGTCCAACCTTGTTACGAAAAGTGGTCTACACACTCAGTAGAAGACTTGCTAAGAATAAACTTAATGTTAGTTATTGGGTTTAGTAGAAGTGATTAGTGCATGTCTATGTAGATTCTGGCTAGGAAAGACTTGGTTCTTAAGAGTGTCCAATGTGACCTACCTCTCTTTCCTGGGAGTCTATTTGGTGTACTATTTCACAGATAACTTTTACTCATCTAACACATGGTTTTATTCAAAGTAATGAACTAAACATTGGTTTTTTTTTTCAGACAATGGCTGGAAGACCACGACAAGATGCGACCCTATAAATACTCAAAAAAAATGGTTGCTGTCTTTAAGAACAAGAACAATGGATGGAATGATGAACCAGCAAAATATCGAGGTCTTGCAGCTTTTCGCAAGAACAATCCTCCAACATTCAAAGGAAGATTTGTGTAATGTTGTGTTTTTCCTAAGGTATGGTTTAGTGTTTTAATAATTAAAAAGTAAAAATATAATATGTAATCTAGGCAATTAATACAAATAAATAAACTCATGTCATCATGCATTGACATAGTCGTGGTGAATTGTTGTGATGTGAGGTTCACAATTGAGAATACTGGCCATATGAATGCATCTTATATATGTGAGTGTGAATGTTAAGACTTGTTATGGTTTCAATAATCATATATTATATCATTGTTTTAGTGAGCTTACCCTTGCCTTGTGTTTCTTTTGTGGTTTATCTGTTGTTGTTGTATGTTGGTGTAACTGTGATGATCGTGTCATTTGATGTGGGAGTAGATGGCAAGGCTTTTGCGGATCTAGTTGTTCAAAGTTGAAGGTGTAGCTTTGGCTGAGGAGGTGAGTGATGGGGTGTTTTTTTTTTGGGTCTTTTGGATAGTCCCTTTATTCTCTTCTTGTATATGATGTATAGCCTGA
Source organism: Spatholobus suberectus (assembly GCA_004329165.1). NCBI lineage: Eukaryota > Viridiplantae > Streptophyta > Magnoliopsida > Fabales > Fabaceae > Spatholobus > Spatholobus suberectus. Next base: position 105,107 of record QUWT01000623.1, on the reverse strand, counting down.
CCAGCTTTAGGAAGTGCGTTTTGTGTCTCTTCTCCCCCGTACAGATGTATATGGTATGGCTATATTCTTTTGGATAGAACTTCATATAGTCATGGATTTATACATGTATATTGTTATTTCATGCCGATAGAAACTTGTGGTGGTTGATCTCAAGCATGATTACATACATCTATATAAATTTTGTCTTTATGATCTTATGACGATTATATTATGATTTCATAAATGTATTTAGTGGTAGTAGTGTTGTTCCGTAGCGGCAGTTGGGTTGTTACATTTGGGGTATTAGAGCTGGTCGTGTCTTTTGGTTGGCTTATGGGGAATAGGTCTGGCATGCTTTGTTGTCTGTCTCTAATGTGATAATATGTGTTGATTGTTTTGTTGCATTGTTGTGGTGTGGATCCTTCCATGAGAGAAGTGATCGTGTTTGAATGGCTTTTGAGTTGTTGTTGCTATAGTTGGTTTTGTAGGATCTCGATGAGGGGATCTAGCCCACCACCACCTCCAGTTGACTTTTCCCAAATAGCCAGAGCTATGGAGGCGATGGTTGCTGCTATGGCCTAACAACATAATATTGTGGCCCAGCAATAGACTGCCATGGCTTAGCAACATCAAGTTATAATGGAGTAACTGGAATTGTCTCAAGTTACTGTTAAGGCTACTCGTGTAGTTGTGCCTTCCAAGTTTCAAGGGCTAGCTCAGTTCTGGAAGAATGACCCTCCTCAATTTAGGGGCGAGTTAGATCTGGATACTGCTGATTCGTGGATGCGGGAGATAGAGAAGATCTCCAAGGTGATGGCTTGTCTGGACAACCGAAAAGTCACCTATGCTACATACATACTGGTTGGTGAGGCAGAGTACTAGTGACAGGGAGCCCAACAGCTGATGGAGGCCTGTGGTGAGGTTGTCAGCTAGGCTAGCTTTCAGGAGTGCTTTTTAGCGAAGTACTTTCCAACGAGCGTGAGGCATGCTAAGGAGATGGAGTTCCTGAGATTGTATCAAGGGAACATGACGGTGAGTGAGTATGTGAGCAAGTTTGAATACTTGGCCCGGTTTTACTCACAGGAGACTACTGAAGAGTGGAGATGTAGCAAGTTTGAGCAAGGTTTGAGGCACAAGCTGAAGCGGATGATAGTCCCTATGACTGTTAGAGAGTTCCCCATATTGGTGGAGAAATCGAAGACGGTGGAGTGGTTAGAGTCTGGCACCTAAGTGGTGAGGACTCATGGCAGTGGATCATTTGGATCCAAGAAAGGAGGGCATTAGAGGAAGCCCTACAGTAGGCCCCTGGGGCTTAGTAGTCTAAGGTTTTAGCTTCTTAGAGCCATTCATTGGTCACACCTTAGACTAGACCGCAAGAAGTTAGATGTTTCAAGTGTGGCGGACCACACTACATCAGTCAGTGCTCTCTGAAGAGTAATGTGTAGTACAAATGTTAGTAACCCAAACACATAGCTAGAGATTGTATGGCCTTAGTGAAGGTGGAGTCTACCATGAATGTCGTGAGCGCTATGCGACCCATGGCAATTGGTCATGTTTTTAGTATGAATGGAGCAGAGGCTACCTGTTTCGATGATTTGGTACAGGGCGAGTGTGAGATAGCTAGTAATTCCTTATCCATGTTGTTTTATTCTAGTGCCACACATTCCTTTATCTCTTTTAAGAGTGTGGAGAGGTTGTAGTTGCCCACCTATCCTTTGTCATTTGATTTCTTTGTTTCCACACCGACTACTACTCTTGTGGCGACTTCGGTTGTTTGTGCTAACTGCCTGGTTATTTGTTAGTAGGCATAGTTACAATGTCAATTTGATTTGTCTTCCCTTGTTTGAGTTGGATGTGATTTTGGGGATGGATTGGTTATCTTCCAACCATATCTTGATCGATTGTGCCAGAAAGACCCTAATCTTCCTTGGTTTTCAAGATTGTAGATTTATCTATGCCAACCAAGCTCGGACTTCTTTGGAAGAAGGAGCTCATGGGTTTATGCTTCTGTCTTTCCTAGAAGTCAAGAGTGACTTGGATTTGAACTCTGTGGCGTTGGTCAAAGAGTTTCTTGAAGTCTTTCCTAAAGAGATGCCTGGTTTGCCTTCATAGCGATAAGTGAAGTTTACTATAGACTTGGTTCCGGGAGCAGGATCGGTGTCGTTGGCGCCTTATCAGATGGCACCAGTGGAGTTGGCTGAGTTGAAGAAATAAGTTGAGGAGTTGTTGGAGAAGAAGATGATCAGACCAAGTGTTTCCCCTTGGGGAGCACCAGTGTTGTTGGTGAAGAAGAAAGATGGTAGTTCGAGACTATGTGTAGATTATCGCCAGTTGAACAAGATCACCATCAAGAATAAGTATCCATTGCTAGGAATTAATGATCTAATGGATTAGTTGAAAGGAGCAATTGTGTTTTCAAAGATAGACTTGAGGTCAAGATATCATTAGATACGGGTAAAGGACGGAGACGTACCAAAGACTGCTTTCAGGACTCGGTATGGGCATTATGAGTATGTGGTGATGCTGTTTGGAGTGACGAATGCTCCTGCCATATTTATAGATTACATGAATAGGATCTTCCAACCTTTCCTAGACAAGTTTGTCGTTGTGTTTATCGATGACATTTTAGTCTATTCTCGTTCGTGTGAAAAGCATGAAGAGCACTTAAGGACAGTGTTGGGAGTTTTGAAGGAGAAATAGCTATATGCCAAACTGTCTAAATGTGAGTTCTGGCTGGATGAGGTGAAGTTCTTGGGGTATGTGATATCGGCTGGTGGAATCGTAGTGGACCCTGAGAAAGTAAAGACTGGATAAGAGTGTCCGAAGACTGCTACCAAGATTAAAAGCTTTGTTGGGTTGGTTGGGTATTATCGGAGGTTTATAAAAGGTTTTTTGAGGATAGTTGTACCGTTGACCTAACTCACCCGTAAAAATCAACCTTTTACTTGGATTGAAGCTTGTGAAGAGAGTTTTCAAGAGTTGAAGAAAAGGATGACTACTTCTCCAGTCCTGGTGTTGCCTAATCCTAGTGAACCTTTTGAGGTTTACTATGATGCTTCTCATCAAGGATTGGGGTGTGTGTTGATGCAGCGCAAGAAAGTTGTGGCTTATGCGTCAAGTCAATTGAAGAATCATGAGAGGAATTATCCTACCTATGACTTAGAGTTAGCCGCAATCATGTTTGCCTTAAAGATATGGAGGCACTATCTATATGGTGCGAAGTTTGACGTGTTTAGTGATCATAAGAGTTTGAAATATTTGTTTGATTAGAAGGAACTAAACATGAGGCAAAGACGGTGGATGGAGTTCTTGAAAGATTATGATTTTTAGTTGATGTACCATCCCGGTAAGGTGAATGTTGTGGCTGATGCTTTGAGCCGGAAGGTAGTGCATATGTTGACTTTGATGGTGAAGGAGCTAGAGATGATAAAGAAGTTCAGAGACCTGAACTTGTATGCGGAGATGTCACCTAATCGTATCTGTTGTGGTATGATCATGGTGGCCAGTGGTTTTCTTGAGATGGTCAAGGAGAAGCAATTGGTAGACTTTGGTCTTTCTAAGATTAAGGAGTTGTTGGGTACCGAAAAGGCGATGGATTTTAGTTTGGGTACAATGGTATTCTGAGGTTCAAGGATAGAATATGTATATTGCAAGACCCTGAGTTGAGAAAGCTAGTCTTGGACGAAGGTCACAAGAGAAAATTGAGCTTACATCCGAGTACTACCAAAATGTATCAAGATTTAAAGAAAATGTTTTGGTGGTCTAGTATGAAGAAAGACGTGGTAGAATATGTTGCAGCTTGCTTGACCTGTCAAAAGGCCAAGGTATAACGCCAAAGACCTGGTGGTTTGCCGCAAACAATGGAAATTCCTGAATGGAAGTGGGATAGCATCACTATGGATTTTGTAGTGAGTTTGCCTAGAAAAGCTAAAAGCTTTGATGCTATGTAGGTCATCATTGATAGATTGACGAAGTGTGCTCACTTCTTGCCTATTAATATTAAGTATTCCTCGGAAAGGTTGATGCAGTTGTACATCAAAGAGATAGTGAGGTTGCATGGAATGCCTTCCAGCATTATCTCTAATAGAGACCCAAGGTTTACATCGAGGTTTTGGAAAAGTTTGCATCAGGCATTAGGTACGAAGCTGAGGCTCAGTTCTACTTATCATCCCCATCCCCAGATGGATGGCTAGTTTGAAAGGACGATCTAGCCCTTGGAGGACCTTTTGCGAGCATGTGTGTTAGATCACCTTGGAAGTTGAGATGAGATTCTACCTTTGGTCGAATTTATGTACAATAACAGTTTCCATGCGAGCATTGGTATGACACTGTTTGAAGCTTTGTATGGTAGAAGGTGTAGGACACCCTTGTGTTGGTATCAAGGTGGGGAGAGTATGCTTGTGGAACTAGAATTGGTACAACAGATGACAGAGAAAGTGAAGAAGATTCAGGAGAATATGAAGATTGCTCAAAGTCGCCAAAGGTCTTATGTTGATAAGTGTAGAAGGCCGCTTGAGTTTGAAAAGGGTGATCATGTTTTCTTGAAGGTCAGGCCAGTGACTGGAGTAGGAAGGGCAATCAAATCCAGAAAGCTCACTCCTAAGTTTCTTAGTCCTTACCAGATCCTTCGTCGTGTGGGACCCGTTGCTTATCAGTAGCTTTACCACCTTTCCTGTCCAACATCCATAATGTCTTCCATGTGTCTTAGTTGAGAAAGTATATCCATGACCCTACGCACGTCATAGAATCCGATTTGGTACAGGTTCGAGAGGACTTGACTTATGCGGTATTGCCAGTGAGGATTGTGGATAGAAGGACAAAGCAGCTTAGTGGCAAGGATATCCAAATGGTTAGAGTGGTATGGAATGACATGACTGGAGAGTCCATGTGGGAATTGGAAGAGAAGATGAAGGAACAATACTCGAATCTTTTCTAAGGTAAGAAATTTTTAGGGCGATAATTTTTCTTGTTGGGGAGGATTGTAACGTATTTTTCCTAATGTATGGTTAAGTGTTTTAATAATTAAAAGTGAAAATATAATATGTAATCTAGGTAATTGAGACGAATAAAGAAAGGAGTTGTTATTGTTGATTGTTGTTTTGTGATGTTGTCTTGGAATTTCGGTTTGAAATTTTGGGAACCTAAAAAAATGTACTTGGGCCAAGGTGAAATGTTGTTGGTGTTTATATGAGTTGTTAAGAGAAATACAGTTGAGTTGGACCAGTTGTGAGTAATGGGGAATGGTTAGATGAACCATGGGCCTTAGTGGGCCTAAAGCTAGTGTGAGCACCCTGGAGAGTTTAAGACACAAAAAGGGAGGAGGAGGTCATTTTCCCATTTTCCACCTCTCATTCCCATGTTCTCTCATCTCTCAGTCTCTCCCAAAACCCCCTTGCCTAATTTTTTCAAGTGTGAGACCAAATCTAAAGAATAAATTCATTTCTAGGCTTTGGAAAGCTATCATTAACTCACACTCACGGAGTTTGGCTCAAGAGTTTCCTCTCTCTCACATTTTCTCTTTCCCCCAAATTTTGGATTCGTAACTCCCAGAGGTAAAGGAAGCTTACTTTCGTTGAATATATGTTGTATGAATGTGGTAGTGTGGGTATGTTATTGTGGTCTGTGTTAGAAAACATGATTTGGCTGAGTTTTGTGGCAATGTGTTGGAAATGAGTTTCCTTGATTTCGTATTTAATTCATGTTGGAATGTTGTATGAATTGTTGAATGTGTTGAGTATGTTGTTGCAGGTTGTTGTGTAGTTATATTCGACCTCTGTGGAGTCGATTTGGGGTATGAGTGAGTAGAAAGTTTCGATTTTGGAGTTTTTCAACGATAGTTACTGGTTCTATCATTTGATACTCGTGAGAATGCTTTTGAGACTGAGGTGAGGTTGTCGAGTTAATGATTCACTAAGCGACCCATTGCATCGCTGAGCAAGTGTTCCTGAATCATGGTGATGGCTGTAGTGAAGGAGAAATTCATTGAGCGAAATGTTGTTCACTGAGCGAGTGTTCGTAGAAATCTGGAGATTTTTTAGAAGAAAGTTCACTGAGTGAGTGTGAACAATACAGAATGTTTTGGAGCAATTCATTGAGCGAATACTAAGCTCGCTAAGCGAATTGGGGGGCCTAGAGAGCTATTGCTCTCTATTGCAAGTGAATCGTTGAGCGAACACTATGTCTGTTGAGCGAAGAGTGTGTGTAGATTCTGGCTGCTCCCTGTAGTAGCCATTCGCTGAGTGAATGGACGACTTACTGAGCGAAATGTAATCAACAGAAATTTGGAGAAAGTCCCTAGAACAAATTCGCTGAGCGACCCTAGTTGTCGCTAAGCAAATGACTCTGATTCGCTAAGCGAAACTCATGGTCGCTAAGCAAGAAGCCTTGTAGGGGAAAGTTGGTCCTTTGTAAGGAAGGTCTTCGCTGAGCGAGCATGTAGGTCGCTGAGCAAATATAGTGTTCTATTGTTGATCAATGTTGAAAGTGTAGTAGTCGTGAGGCATGGTTGTGAAGGACTCCTAGTGTGAGTCTAAGGTGAGAATTGTGTTGAGAATGTGATGTGAGTGGTAGGTTGCTTAGATAGGATCTCCACTTGTTGTGGGTAAGTGAGTTGAGAGGTTTCTCTCGAGGTATGGGCTACTTGGATGGGGCCTTACCTGTTGACCATGCTTGAGGTTGGATTGGGCCTGCATGGTGTTGGAAGTGGTTATGGACCACATGTGGTGCTGGTTGGGCCCACGTGGCATTATGTATCAGTTATTGTGTTGCTACACATATATATGTTGATTTGTTGTTGTTGAGTGGGTGTGGTATTGTGATACATGCATTTCATGCATAGGTTGTTGGCCGAGGCTATGCGATGGGCCTTATGTCGTAGTATAGGCAGACACGTAAGTTGGATGGTTGACAGGAGTTGCGAGTCAGACAGGCCTTTAACCTAGTGCCTGGATAAGACGTGGGGTTGTAAAGATGGGCCTTTGGGGATGAGTGAATGGGCGATTCCACAGGGGGCCAAAGCAATGCAAGCCTTGAGTCGCGGTGAGCCACCACCCACATATAGTTATCCCGACGCACCATTAAGCTTAATCCGTAGATTAGAGTTTTGGTAATCCTTGAATGGTGCTTGGATAGGCCATGGTAGGGGGTGAGACTTGGCTGATTGCCCGAGATGTTGTAAATCTCGCGAGAGTCGTGTCATCATGTATTGACATAGTCGTGGTGAATTGTTATTATGTGAGGTTGAGAATGCTGGCCATATGAATCCATGTTATATATGTGAGTGTGAATGTTGAGACTTGTTATGGTTTCAATAATCATATATTATATCGCTACTTTAGTGAGCTTACCCTTGCCTTGTGTTTCTGTTGTGGTTTATCTGTTGTTGTTGTATATTGGTGTAACTGTGATGATCACGTCATTTGATGTGGGAGCAGATGGTGAGGCTTCCGTGGATCCAGCTGCTCAGAGCTGAAGGTGTAGCTTTGACTGAGGAGGTGACTGACGGGGTGTTTTTTTTTGTGGGGGTCTTTTTGGACAATCCCTTTATTCTCTTCTTGTATATAATGTATAGCCTGACCAACTTTGGGGAGTGCATTTTGTGTCCCTTCCCCCGTACAAATGTATATGGTATGGCTATATTCTTTTGGACAAAACTTTGTATAGTCATGGATTGATACATGTATATTGTTTTTTCATGTCGGCGAAAACTTGGGGTGATTGATTTCAAGCATGATTACATACATCTATATAAATTCTGTCTTTATTATCTTATGATGATTGTATTATGATTTCATAAATGTATTTAGTGGTAGTAGTACTGTTCTGTAGTGATAGTTGTGTTGTTACAATTTGACACTAATGGCGCTCGAGGCTGGATTGTAGAAATTGAGAAAATCTTCACAACTACGGAGTGCACTAATGCACACAAGGTAACTTATGCTACCTTTATGCTGTCTGGAGAAGCTGAGCATTGGTGGAGGTATCTAAGACAACAAGAAGAAGCTGAAGAAAGATTAATCACCTGGGAATTATCTCGCCAAAAGTTTTTGGGAAAGTATTTTCCAGAAGATTTAAGATGAAAGAAGGAAATAGAATTCCTTGAGTTAAAACAAGGAAATATGTTTGTTGGGGAGTACATTGCCAAATTTGATGAACTGTCGAAGTATTGCCCCTATTTTTAGGAAGGAGTTGATGAAAGGTTACGATGCTCTAAATTTGAGAGCAGATTGAGACTTGACATTAAGCAAGTTGTGGGTTATCTTGAAATAGCCCAATTTCCCACCCTGGTGAATCGCTGTAGAATTTATGAAGATGACATGAAAGCGAGACAAGCTCAGTGGAAGAGCGGAGGACCTCTAAGAAACAAGAGGCAGAATTTTCCAGAGAAAAGGAAGCCATATAATGCCCCACCTAGATCAAATGGCGGATCATCCAGCCAAAAGACTATTATTGCTTGGAGTTCTAATACTTCTATTCAATGCTATCGCTGTGGAGGACCTTACTATCAACAGGACTGTGACAAGTTTGTGATTACCTGCTTCAATTGTGGAGAGAGGGCCACTACAGCAGCATATATACAAAGCCCAAGAAGGAAAAGAGTAATGGCAATAATGGAAAGGCTCCAGCTGGTAGACCTCAAACCAATGGTAGAGTCTTTACTATGAGCGGAACTGAAGTGGCATATCTGATGACCTTATTCAAGGTAAGTGCGTCATAAACAATAATCTCTTAAATGTACTATATGACTCAGGCATAACTCATTCATTTATTTCCAATGATTGTGTGAAGCATTTGAATTTGCGTGTTTCACTTTTGCCTTATGACCTTGTTGTTTCTATCCCTACCAATATCCTTGTTGTTACTTCTCGTGCATGTTTAAAGTGTCCAGTTATTATAGAAGGTAAAATTTTTTCTGTAAATTTGATCTATTTACCTTCAACTAAATTAGATCTAGTGTTAGGTGTAACGCCCAGCCGCTTTCAGGATGAGTGACTGTCCCCACAAACCAACACAAGACTTTTCAGTGTGCTTCGCCCTCACTCACACGCTTCCTAGGAAACTTCCCAAGAGGTCACCCATCCTTAAATCGCTCCAAGTCAAGCACGCTTAACTATGGAGTTCTTAAGTGATGGGCTACCGAAAATTAGATGCATCTTGTTGGTATAGGTAGCACTTATTAATTCCTTTAAGCTATCCTCAACTGTACAGTCCCATACCCACACAGCCTCTAGATCCCTCTCGTTCGGGTGTGTATTCAATTCATTCATGTACCCCTCCCGCTGGAAGCCTGCCAGGAGCCGCTCATTGTCCATGCCTCATCTCTTTTGCACCGGCGATCACTCTCCGCCCTCGTCAATGTTCGGGATGTTACATTAGGAATAGACTAGTTATCTTCCAACCATGTTTTTCTTAACTGTCATGAAAAAGCCCTAGTCTTTGGATCAAAATCTGAGACTTTTGTGGGATTTGAGATGATAATTGCCAACCATATAGATCCTCCTAAAAACAAGGAAGCTCAAGTGTACGTGATCATATCTTCTCTAAAAACTGAGGGAGATTCAAAAGTTAACAATCTACCTATTGTCTGTGAATTTCCTGATGTCTTCCCGAAGATATTCTTGGTTTACCTCTTAAAAGAGAGATAGAATTCCCTATAGGCTTGGTACCAGGAACAGGACCTATATCCATAGCACCTTATAGAATGTCCCCTCTAGAGCTAGCAGAATTGAAAAGGCAAACAGAAGAACATTTAGAAAAACAATTTATTAGACCTAGTGTTTCCCTTTGGGTGCTTCGGTGTTGTTGGTCAAGAAGAAAGATGGGAGCATAAGATTGTGCGTTGATTATTGCCAACTCAACAAAATCACCATTAAGAATAAGTACCCATTACCTAGAATAAATGATCTTATGGACCAATTGAAAGGGGCGGCGGTATTTTCCTAGATTGACTTGAAATCTGGTTATCATCATATTAGAGTCAAGATTGAAGATATACCAAAGACAGCCTTTAAGACAAGATATGGACATTATGAGTATTTGGTAATGCCTTTTGATGTAACTGATGCTCCTGCAGTCTTTATGGACTACATGAACAAGATATTCTATGAATATTTTGACAAATTCGTGATAGTCTTTATAGATGATATTCTGGTTTATTCTAGAAATCACCAAGAGCATAAAGAGCACCTAAGGAAAGTACTACAGATACTAAGGGAAAGGCAATTGTACGCCAAACTATCAAAATGTGAGTTTTGGTTAGAACAAGTTAGTTTCTTGGGATATGTGCTCTCACAAATGGGATCTTAGTAGATCTTACAAAAGTAGAAGCAGTGTTACATTGGGGACAGCCCACAACAATAATAGAAATACGAAGTTTTCTAGGATAGGTGGGGTACTATTGAAAATTCATTAAAGGATTTTCAAAGCTAGCTTGGCCTCTAACTAAGTTCACCCGTAAAGCACAACCTTTTATTTGGATAGAGGATTGTGAGACTAGTTTCCAAGAGTTGAAAAATAGGTTAACCATTGCACCTGTATTGATTTTGCCCAATCCTACTGGAAAGTTTGAAGTATATTGTAATGCGTCTAGGCAAGGATTTGGATGTGTATTGATGCAAGAAGGGAGAGTGGCAACTTATGCTTCAAGGCAATTAAGACCACATGAGGTTAATTATCCAACTTATCATTTAGAACTGGCTGCAGTACTTTTTGCCTTGAAAATTTGGAGGCACTATCTTTATGGTGCAAGGTTTGAAGTGTTTAGTGACCATAAAAGTCTGAAGTATTTGTTTGACCAAACGGAGTTGAATATGAGACAATGTAGATGGATGGAATTCCTAAAGGATTACAACTTTGAATTGCATTACCACCCTGGTAAAGCAAACGTTGTAGCAGACGCTCTAAGTTGAAAATCCCTACGTGTCTCAATAATGATGGTCAATGAGATGGAAATGATAGAGAAGTTCAGAGATTTAGGTTTGGCTATAGAGATAAAACCAAGAAGTATTAGTTTTGGAATGCTTCAAATAAGTAGTGAGTTTCTGGAACAGATACGGGAAGCCTAGAATATTGATCAATATCTCCGAGAAAGGTTAGAAGCAAGGACTGAAGGAAAGGAATTGGAGTTTGATTAGGATTAAAATGGAGTCATTCGATTCCAAGGAAGAGTCTGTGTACCAGAAAGTGGAGAGTTAAGAAAAATGATTTTGGAAGAAGCTCACAAGAGCAAACTAAGTATTCATCCAGGCTTTACCAAGATGTACCAAGATTTGAAAAAATTGTTTTGGTGGCCTGAAATGAAGAAGGTTGTAGTAGAGTTTGTTGCATCTTATTTAGTTTGTCAAAAGGCTAAAATAGAGCACAAAAAATCCTCTGGAGAATTACAACCCTTAGATATTCTTGAATGGAAGTGGGATAGCATAGCAATGGATTTTGTAGCAAATTTTCCTAGAACAACCTTTAGCTATGATGCTATATGGGTGATTGTGGATAGACTAACCAAGTTTGCTCATTTTTTACCCATCAACATTAGGTTTTCTCTAGAGAAGTTGATCCAATTGTACATTAGAGAAATCATTAGATTACATGGAGTGCCTTCTAGTATAATCTCTGATAGGGATCCTTATTTCACTTCTAGTTTTTGGGAAAGTTTGCAACAAGCCCTAGGGACTAAGCTAAAACTAAGCTCAGCTTATCATCCTTAAATTGATGGATAGTCTGAAAGGACTATCCAATCCTTAGAAGATTTTCTTAGAGCTTTTATCTTAGAATGGAAAGGCAGTTGGGATCAATTCTTACTACTGATCGAGTTTACGTATAATAATAACTTTCATTCCAGCATTGGAATGACCCCCTACGAGGCTTTGTATGGGAGAAAATGTAGGACTCCACTTTGTTGGTATGAGACTGGGGAATCTCTAATAGTTAGACTTGAAATATTACAAGTAACCACGGAGAAAGTTAAACTAATTTGGGAAAAAATGAAAGTATCGCAAGATAAGCAAAAAAGTTATTTTGATAAAAGGAGAAAACCCCTTGAGTTTCAAGAAGGAGATCATATATTTTTGAAAGTTACGCCTGTAATTGGGGTTGGCAGAGCCCTAAAATCCTAAAAATTTTCTCCAAAATTTATTGTTATTTGCCAAATCCTTAGAAGGATTGGTCTTGTTGCATGTCAAATAGCCGTACCACCCAATCTTTCTAATCTTCATAATGTCTTTTATGTTTCCCAACTTCGTAAATATATTTATGACCCTTCATATATCATTGAGCTTGATGTAGTACAAATAAGAAAAAATCTTACTTATGATGTATCCTCGACTAAAATAGAGGATCAGAGGATAAAACAGCTTCAAGGTAAACAAATACCTCTGGTAAAGGTTGCGCAGAGTCAAATCAATGATGGAGATGCAACATGGGAAGTAAAAAGCAAGATGAAAGAACAATATTCTCACCTTTTCATTGGTCAATGAATTTCGGGGACGAAATTCCTAAAAGAGGGGAGTAATGTAATACCCATACTTTTACCTATTAATTTTTTTTAATTATTTATTTCTAGAATTGGTAGAAAAAAAATAGATAGAAGTGTTTAAAATTTATTTTTAGTCATCAATGTACTTAGAATAATTAATAATAATTTTAGAAATTTTTCAAAAATTTATTGAGATAATTTTGGTAAAATAACAAAAATACCCCTAATTAACTATGGGGACCAACTAGAGACTTTTTGACCTCAAAATATTTTGAAAATTTTATACTAAGTATCTTTCATTATAAAAAGTTTTATTTTGAAAGAAAAATAGTGAAAAATATAATAATCCTATTTCAATTTTTCAACTGTTTTTCCAATATTTGACAATGTAACGTATGATTGATCATGATTATTAAAGACGACATTAACGTCCCGTGATGCTAAGTACGAGTTAGAGGACATCTCAATGGGGGAGGACCTGATGACTTATAGTATTTTTCTTTTTGTATGAAGGATAGGGTAGATGGACACTACTCTGTATATGACCTTTTTGATGTACATATTAGGTTAGATAGTGTCTATCTTTTGAAGTATTTTTAGTTTCTTGTATTTTATGACTATCATGTATTATCAAGCCATGATGTACAGTTTTACGATAGTCTTATCTTTTATCTTCTATTAAAATTTTGAAATTCTATTAAGTTTGAAAATTTTCTATTATAAAAGTGGAAAAATTTTACGCCCATTTTTATTTATTTAAACTCAATAAGTAATTTAATATGAATTGTATTTAACATGAATGGGTGTTACATAAAAACCTTTCCATTATATATATTTTTATAATAAGTTTTTTATTTTTCTAAAGGGTTTATTTTCTCTTATAGTGTCATTATTATTTTCATTGTATTATTAATATACATTTTTTTATATTGGAACTTTAGAGATGTAAAACAAAAAATATAATCTATTTCAACTTTTTTTAATTTTAAGAATTGATGAATTTATATTTTAATTAAAAGAAAAAAATAATTGAAAGAGATTTTATTCATTTAAATTTTTTGGGAGAAGAAATTTTCACTCTTTTTCACCATCTTCATCTCTCTCTTTCTTGCTTGGTTTGTTAGAAATTAATTGTCTTGGATGAATGATTTAATTTGTCCTTTGTTTTCTCCTTGCTAGTTGTTTGCTATGGCAATGAGATTCTAAGTCCCATTTACTTGATTTGATAAATTTTATTATGTGAGGATTTGTATGTCCAATTAATTGATGCCCTAGGGGATGGAATTGGCAAGCAAATCAAAGGATTTGTATCCACAAAAGGGACTGATGATATTTTGTTTGAATTCTAAAATACTATTTATTTGTTTGGATGAATTTCTTTTGAGTGGGGAGTTGCATGGGATGATTAATTACTCTATTATGTGAGGTAAATTCATAATTGAAGATATTAAAGTGGAAGGAGAAGACATCGCATTGCACCTCGGTGTGGGGACAATGATGAAGAACGTTCAATTTTTGGACATTGGGTTGCAATGGGCCATGTCATGTTTGTGTTGAAAAAAGTGTGTGAAAACACATAGTCAGGCCTACTATTCCCACCTACTTTTTTGCTATTTTCACCTCCTGCTTTTTCCCAAAAAAAAGTGAAATTAATATTTTCACCTTATGTCAACTTACACAATGGAAATGCATTTCCGTTGTGTTAGTGGGGGTGTACCCTAAAAACATAATGGAAATGCATTACCGTTATGTGTTGAATCGCTATACATATTGTTTCCATTATGTGTTTAGTGTGCACCATTTACTTACATAACAAAAATGGGTTTCCATTGTGTATACTACACAACGGAAACGCGATTCGATCAAAGGGTATTTTTGAAAAAAAAATTACCAAACACTTGTTGGGGTGAGAATAACAGCCCCCCACGTAGCTACATAGGGCCATTCAGTTTGGGCTAGGTAGGAGCCTATGCATAATAGGATTAAGGGAGTTTCTATTTGCATTGTTCTTTTTGCTCTTTGCACCTCCTTTTTTTCATATATATATTTTTTAAAAATATCCTTCATGAAAATTAGTTTCTGTTATGTATTGTAAGTTGACACCTCCCTGTGTCAATTAACTAAACAACATAAATTAGTTTTCGTTGTGTATTTCGGTCGAAATACAAAAAAAAAAAAACTAGTTTCCATTTTATAGTTAATTTATTATTTTGTTTATGTTTAAGGTTTATTTTTTTCATAAAATAATTTATTGACTTTTATGAGTTGAACAACTTATTAAATAAAATATTCATAAGTATTTAATTTAGTTAATTTTGGTGCTTAATTTTTATTTGTTTTAAATAAATTTAATAGTTGAATAAATACAAAAATAAAATATGATGCAAAAATATTAGTCAAATCAAAATAAGTTAAAATACTCATTCAAAATAAGTCAATATATGATGAAATAATGCAAAATACCGAAGATAAAATAATAAAAATAAGTCAACATTAGATACAAAATAATACAAGTAAGACGAAAGATAATGAAAAACACCAATACATTAGGTACTGGTCTTCCTCCTTCTCTAATATATACAACTCATTGTAGTGCTTGCCTGTGCAAGTGTCAATGCATCCTGTGTGGAGGTGTAAGTGTTAGTGCCCTCAGTAACAATGACCAAATCAAGCAAGGCCTGAAGTGTCTCACAAATCCTCTTAAATAAATCCTATGAAAAGGAATTTAATAGAAATAAGTATTATGAAGGTTTAATTGTTGTTCAATACATAAGGGAAATATATATATACTTACCAGACAAACATAAGACTCACTCAGGCTAGACTTTGGTTGACCTCCTATAGCGACCTGCATAGGTACTCTTAGATGGCCCTTCAAAGGATTTCCCACTCTTATGAACCTAATGTATGGATGAGAAAAGCGATGTAACCACTCAAAGTATCCATGCATGAACTTTGTCAGATAAGTCAAAGTCACATATGATCCTCTAGTCTAATCATGACGAATGTCATGGTGATACTAAATAAACCTCGCATCACATTCCTCAGCGATAGGTATATGCTCGGTAATGATGTGCATTGAGTGAGGTATGTGCCCAATTTACTATATCATCCTCTTAGGTAGATGGGTGCACAACAAGGTGCCTAATTTAAGGAATCTTGAGAAGTATGATATATCTTGGAAAGCCTGCACCTATCTGTGAGCTATATAAGGCATACAGCTAACCTCTTGTGGCTACAGCACATCTAGCATTGATCGCATGGTGAACACATCATTAGAGCCCTTCATAACAATCCATTTATAAGCACAAGGAGACTATTTAGTATATGTAATGGTTGATTAGTGAGAGCCAATGGCCAGAAAGTGCTTATATATCCATGCTTGTAAAACCACTAACATAATTGTCGTAAAACAAAAATCACAAAAACCAAAGAAATAAAAGATAAATTTAGTACCTGTAGTAAAGTCACATTTCATGCCAACTGCCTTATCTAATGCCCGTTAGCCTAACTGAGCTAATCGTAGAGGTAACACAAGGTAGTGACACCCCATGCATATTCCCTGTACATCATGTTTTTAGCAATAAGAGAAAAGCTTCGGTTAAGTATTTTGAGCCCTTGATTAAGGATAGGTACTTATTGCTGCTTGGCCTTGTATACGACAAGCGCCATAGGCATTCATGTTTTCGTGTATGTGTGTGCGTGTTCTTTAAATGCAAAATAAATCCTTCAAAGTATAGAAGAAAATAATATGAAGTTATAGCTATATTTTCCTAATGATGGTTAATATTAAGCAAATTGAGTTTTCATAACTAAGATAAATATATGTTACAAATGCTTTGTTAAATTAAAAACATGTTGGTATGAGCTATTAATTATTATAGCTATATTTTCAAGCGGCTTATTGATTTAATATATGCTATTTTAAATTTATTAATTATTCTAGCAAATTATTTTTATATTAGTAAATATTATGGCTATTAATTAAGGATTTTTTTATTAAAATAAAGGCTTTCTTAAAGTGAATAAATTATATTTCTTAAAGTAATTTAAACTTGAATTACTATTAAGTTTTTAGATGTCATGCATGCATACCCATATAAGTTAGATGGCTACGCCGTAGCTATAGTTAATGATCTTTCATCATTAACTACCTGTGATAGAACCCAATGATTTCGAAGCTTTCTATGAGTCATCCAAAAATGTCAAATAGCTATATTGAGATTATTGTCCGATCTCAATAATCCTAGAATTTTTTCTAATTCTCATCATTTATCCAAAGTAACTCCTAAAAGCTATCCTCTTGTAACTTAGATTTGTGCTTGTGCATTCTAAGTTCCTTCCCTCCATTGTCATAAAGCAATAACACCTTATGACACCTAAAACTAGCTTGTACTACACTCCCCTTCAATAATAAGTCACACAACTTCATTTAGAAGCCAAGTTGCACCTCACTTTTTCATCAAGTCGAGACACCACCCTTACTTCTTCATGAAAGTAACACCACCCACTTCATTCTCATAAAAGTCAAGAAAACCCCCTACCTTTAAGCAAATTTCATTTTCTCTCTCAACATTAAAGGCCATTCTCGACATTTCTTCATTCTCAATGCCAAAACCCACCCACGGTGGTTTATCATTCTCGCCACCCCACATGAGAGCCACCATCACCATGACTTTGCTTTCTGATCGTGCGACACCACCCAAAGCCATCGAGAGCACCACGACTTTGCCTCCTCTTAGACCCACAAGCATGAGATCTCTCACTTTCTACCTTGTGCATATCTCAGTTTGGCTCAAGTTTTGTTTGGTGGATCTCCATCTATTTGAACCCGTGATCAAGCCTAGTACTTTATTTTGACTCAGTATATCCTTGATCTTTCTAAATCTCCCGTTTCCTCTTCATCTTCACTTTCTTGTTTTTGAAAGAAGGGGCTTCGTAAGATCTTGTTTGACCGAAATGAGCTCATAAGTTTATTCCTTGCAATCTTTTGATCGCAATGATCAAATCGCTTTTTCAAATCAACAATGTTTTTCTTTTTCTCTGTCTTATGGACACATGTTTAAGGGCTTGCATGTGGGACCCACAATGGTATGATCCTACATGTAACCTAGCCATTGTGTAGTACTCATCACTCTCTTCGTTTTGCCAGGTCTTAATCCTTGATTGGACCCGTGAGGAGAAAGTTACATCGATCGCAAGTTTGGGAGCAAAAAGGGCAAGGAACACAAAAAGAGCCTAGAACATCTTCAAAGACCCCTTACCACCTCGAGGTAAGGGGGAGTGAGAAAGCCCTACAAATAGTAGCGATAGAGAGTTAGTTAGGAGCACTTCGCTCCTAACAACTTATAGCTTGTTTGAGTGAATCATGATATCGCTTTGTTTTGCGTTGTGTGCATGATTTGGTGATTTATGATTGGAAGGTGCGTGCACTACAAATTACATGCTTAAGGATGCCTCAGGTATTTAAGGTAAATTCCCTATAGGCCACAAAGCTATAAGGTGAATTTGGTCATAAAATTTCTTTACAGGCCACAATTGAAGGTCATGAGAACTCACGATCATTTAATGTTGTGAATATGATTTGGGAGTCATTTAATACCTTGTGTGGTCAGCTTGTGCTTGTGTGTTTAAATGCCCACACTTGGTATTGTTGAGAGATTAGTATTAATTTCTCATGGATGGATGAACCCTAGCTCAAAGTAGTTAATGTAATTGCTCAAAGAGCATTAGTTGGGTATTGTATGCTTTCCATGCATGTGGTTTATAAAGATTGATGCTATATATGCTTGAGTTTATTATGTTCAAATCTAAATTATAGTGTTTCTTATGATTTATATGCTTTTACTCAAGTGTCAATTATTTAAAGTAAATTTAGATGTGTTGTTGATGTGAAAGTGCATGTGAATGACGAGTGTGATGCCATGAATCTATGTGTGCTTATGTAATTCGTGGGATTGGTTACCAAACGTGAAAGGGATGGATATTTGTGCTTATACCTTATTCTAAATCTGTCTTTTATGGGTTTTTTTATGTGTTATTGAATAAAAAATAGGAGTTATATACCTGAATAGGACGTGTAACGGTATGTTCTACATGGAAAGTTGTTGTATTATGCATTATAAATGCCTGTTCTTAAAAGTTGCTATGCAAATTGTGTGAATTGAATCTGGCTTTGTCCTTTTTCCATTTTAAAGCCTTGTGTTTTAGCTACCAAATCCAATTGACCTCACTCAAACATCTATTTTCTATAAATTATACCAATATTTTCTTTAAAGGACATTATTAGTGGTTGATAGGTTTGGACAATTTGAGTAGAACTGGTTTATGAGTGGTTCAATGGAGTCTAAATGAAAATATAAGATTGAGAAGCCACTCACCTATGTTGGTATGCTTGTGTAGCACCTAAATCCAAATGATTTAAGTCTTGAGTGCCACATATCCATGAGTTATGTTAGATGGGATGAATGTAGTACATGTGCTTTGTTGTTTTGTGCTACCTTGTTTTGCTGTGTAATGCGAAATGTGCTATGATAGGTATAGGCCTTATTTTCAAGTTTCCTTTGGTGAAATTGTATATTGTGTCTTCTTTGCAATTTAATTTGTCCCATCTTGTTTCAAAATTTCTGTGAATTGTGGTGATTTTTCTAGTGCAACCTGTTCTATTGAGCTATGAATCTGTGTTGTGGCTGGGAATGTGCTATTCTGTATTTATTTGTGTATGATGGTGGTTGCATTGTAACCCCATTTGCATGAGTGGAGAATCAATGACAAATTTTTAAAGATGAGTATGGAGATGGAAATTGCTTTTGTGATTCTATTTTGGTCATATAAGAGGGATGTGGATCTTTAGAACCTATTGTGGTTGTCAAATTTTGGAAAAAATCCCAATGGTTTCTTAAAACCTTGAAGAGGTGTTCATGGAATTTTGACCCCAAATACTGAGTTTTCTATTTTTAGAAATTTTCTCACCCAAGTTGGTTTTAAATAAGGACTTTTGAATGTTTTAACCTTGAAAAGTGTTTTTCATGGATTTTGGCCTCTAAACATCATTGGGCTATGTCTCCAAGATGTCATGGCTATGGTTATTTAGTAAATATATCTTCCTACATATACTTTATATATTCGCTTTGAAAGAGGTTTTTGATGAGTGTTGACTTATCTTCTAGAGGAAAACTTTATAATTTCCTTTCTTTTAGGATTTCTAAAACTACTTTCCATAATACCCTATATATTGATATCCATACCCTTATGTTTACTAAGAGTGGTTTTGAGAGGATGAGAAAACCTATTAAGTGGAGGACGGGGCAAGAGTTTTGTGAAACCCATCTTATCCATCTCATCTTTATAAATGCCAAAGATAAAAGATGTGGAAACTACTCCTGCATCATATAATTAGCCTTACATGGGAGAGTGGTAGTCCGACGTGGGTGGATGTTACCCTTCTAGTAAATGGGCACTTAGCCTTATACGAGAGAGTTGATTGTTCTTTTAAGGAACCTATTCTTGGCCCTTTATGGGAGAGTTGACTGTTCCTTTAAGGAATCTAGCCCTTGCACTTTATGGAAGATTTGTGTATTACTTTATGGAATCTTCACCCCTTCACAGGAGAAGTGTGTTATTCCTATATGGAAAGCATTCCCACTCATGTAGTGAAAAAGTTGATGCTTCTATGAAGCTATGGGTACCCCACATACGAATATGCATTAAATGAAAAAGTAATATTTGAACAACTTGAACCTTATGCATTGCATGCATCCCATGTGACTAACCCCTGTTTGATCTTGAATGTGGTGGCTTGGTAAATGTCTGTGTGGCCTTCCCAAGGCATGGATGATGGTGTATACAATAAGTGTTGTTTTGATAAGGCCTTGTCTTGTGGTTGTGTATGATGAGTGTATATTTATATGAAACTCTTGCCTTGGTGTTAATTTCTTGCTTGAAGTGCTACGCATTGTGAACCAATGATTTATGATGGTAGTAATGTAGGGCAATGTGTATTAATATGCATGAGTGAACATTGAATTGGTAAGCCATTGATGCGTTAGTACGCTTATACATATTGCCTGTGCTTCTTGGTTAGAATTGCGTGTTTGACCATCTCAGTATGGTCCATTTGTATATGATCACACACACACACAGACACAGACACAGAAAGAGACATATATATAATGTCCTCTAATTGAGTATATGCATGTGTATGTTTGGATGGGTGTCTTATGGGTGGAATGTTGTTATATCTGCTTGGGTTATTTGTTCTTTGGCTTTATAATTCACCCTCTATTTTTGTTTTGTTGTGGCCCTACTCATCATCGAGCAGTAGATGGAAGTACATATTCACCCTTGGGGTACCCTTAGAGGATAATTGACTAGGCTCTCATACTGAGACCTAGCATGGGAGTAGGCAGATGGAAACAACCATCGAAGAAGCAACATCTCTTATGGTGTAGTTACCCTAGGCACGAAGCCCTAGGTAATGATAACCCTAGGATAATTATTCTTATAAGGTAAGAGTTGCATCTTCGATGCTATAGATAAAAGGACTTATTAGTTGAGGACATTGCTGAGTTTATAACTCAAATGGGAGCTAATTAGAGTGACCCTAGTGAATACATGGTCTAGGTGGCCTCCCCCACTAGCATGATCAATGATAGGAGTTGTAGTCCTAATAGTATGAGGTAAGGTTAGTGGTTTTCCTAGATTGTGGGTGAGATGTGTTAGTTTGTTGGGTTAAGACTAGTTATATTTTAATTGGAGGATTGAGTTTATGTAATTAAAACTTGGAACAATTATTTTAATATTTTAAATACATGTATGGAATATTTCATTCTAGACATTGTATAATTATCCTACCACTCTCCCTAAACCCTTTTTTATATATACTGTCTATCAAGTACACTAAAGAGCAAAATATTTATGTCTTTATACATTACTTTACCTTTATAAGAAGTCCTACATTCACCAGTCTATTCAAGCTAAAGCATATTTATAAATTGCTTATCAGGTACTTGCAAATACTACCATGTTATATGGTCTTCCTTTTTGTTTAATTTTAAATTTATTTTGTAGAATGATTATACACCAATCCCATACTTGTGAAGTACAAATCCAAGTTTACATTTAAAAGCAAAAAATTTACCCATGTTTTTATCAACTTTAAATAAATAATGTCTTTTTTTTATCTTCCAAATCCCAATTGAATACTGGTAGAGTTCTAATCCTAACAAGCTGGATCCTTACACTCCCTACATCTCTTAAGTTAGTGAAAAAGCTCCAAGTAAGCCACGTCCACACAGGTGAAACTCTTGTCAATAAATATCGTGCAACCAACCACATATAGTAGAAAAGCTCTAACTACAAAGATGACATTCCTAACTTGGACATGTGCATCATATATATCCTGTGGTCAAGCAAATGGCACACGCACTCCTTGACTAGTCCTAATGTATGGCTAGTCCAATGTGACCTTAAATAGCTCCATCTTATAGTAGGTTGTGTCATCATAGCTTAACACTAGGTAGGAACATAGCCTCCCAGCCATAGGTAGATGTAGGAGAGATGATACATCATCTAGAATGATGGTCATCTCCCTACTAAAAGGTGGAAAGAGTAGTTGTCCTTGTGCCACTACTCAATAAAAATAGACAAGATGCCTTTGTCCATTGTACGGTAGCACGCTTGTATAAGAGGCGCCAACCTAAACCTCTCCAAGTATCCCCTCACCTACTTCTGTTAAGGCAGGGGTAATATCTTGCTCCCATGGTTAACTACCTTCAACTCCTTGTGGTTTAGTCTTTAGCACAATTGTGGGGCAATATGGTTTGCATAGAATCTTAACAAGGAAAAGTCCTCAAGACCTCTTGAAAAAGGAGGGCCAGCAACCCATGGCTCAAAAAGCTAGTACTAGTGGCTCCTATAGCACATTAGCAAGCATTATTGTCCTTGACTCTTGTTGCATCGTTGTTGCTTTATCTTTATGAGTTGAAGTGGTGGTCTGTCTTTACTCAACTATATTAGCTCCATCAGCTCTGGAACTAGAATCTTGTGTATATTTGGAACCTCGTGTACTGCAATAACATATCTTTATTTCATAAATAAAAGTTAATTAAACAAGTAATTAATTAATTATAAATAAGGATAAGTCATCCATAGGTCCCTAAACTTTTTGGGTTTTTTTAAATAGGTCCTTAAACAATAAAAATTTGTAATTGAGTCCCTAATATTTTCTAATTTTTGTAATCAGGTCCTTGGGGTTTTCAAACCTTTAACTTAGATAGAATATTCTTTATTCCCTCTTCACCCCAGGGATTTAATTACAAAATTTGGAAAAGATTAAGGACTCGATTACAAATTTTATAGTTTAGGGACCTATTTAAAAAATCCAAAAAGTTCAGGGACCTACGGATGTATTATCCCTAAATAAAACTTAGTAATGAGAAACATGTACTATAATTTGCGCACTCTATAAATCTGCTTTCAGGATTCCTCTTTATCCTAGAATTTCAAAGAACCACTAAGTCACCTTATACAATAATGCATGTATATAGTAAATTGTATAGGAAAGATTAACTAACAATCAAGGATAGAGCAGTGTTTTTAGTAGAGTTGTCAAAATGAGTTGCCTAACCTAGATCGACCTGACAGGGCCAAGGTTTGAAAAATAAGGCAAGCAAGGCTGATTTTCATATAGCCCACATATTTTTTAGCCTATCTAGCTTGATAGGCCGGTCAAATTAACCCATTTTAATTTTTTGTGCATAAATTTATATATGTTTTTATAAGAAAAATAAAAAAAATACTAGGTCAAATAGGGTCAGTAACTTTAAGGCCAACATTTTTATAGCTCGGGTTAACTGTTTGGACGATCGAGCTAGGCCCAATCGACCCTGTTCTTTTTGAGCCTCAAAATAAAGAGCCCAACCTAGCCTCGCTTGGCAAGCCATTGGGCCAGGCCAATTTTGACAACTCTAATTTTTAGAAGGGGTTATAACTTTCCTTTTTTTTAGGCTTAATTGTACTTTTTGCCCTCAAAGTTTTATAATTTCATGAATTTTGCCACAATTTTTTTTTTTGCGAATTTTGCCTCCCAATTTACAAAATAAAGTGAATTTTTGCCCCAAGTAGAAAAACCACCACAATGAAAGGAAAAACCACCACAAAATATCTTAATTGTGGCAATTTTCTATACTAGGGCAAAATTCGTTATATTTTGTAAATTCAAGGGCAAAATTTGCGAAAAAAATTTTGGAGGGGTAAAATTTATGAAATTATAAAACTTTGAGGGCAAAAAGTGCAATTAAGCCTTTTTTTTATTTTTTTATATGTAATTATTTTAGAAAATATTATTTCCTACATTTCAAAATAAAAATGTGTTAACACACAAAGTTTTCATATTAAATAATTTTTTAGTTTGTTTATCCAGGTCCTTAATCTTTTCCAATTTTTGTATTTTGGTCCCAGTGTGTAATTTAATGGTTTGTAAATGGACAATTAACCCTAGGGACCTAATTACAAAAATTGAAAAAGATTAGGGACTCAATTATAAATTTTTATAGTTTAAGAACCTATTTAAAAAAACTTAAAAAGTTCAGGGACTTACAGATGTATTATCCCTTATAAATTATATATATAAAAAATTATGTTGAGTTACACAACAAAAACTATTTTTCGTTGTGTATCTTGAAGATACACACAACAAAGTTCATAACTGAAACTAGCTTCCATTGTGTATTCATACACAACAAAAACTAGTTTCTGTTGAATTGGCGATAAATGAAAAAAAAAAACTAAAATGAAAGAGCAAAACTTATAAGAATGAAGAAGCACACAACATCAAGGTGGGGCGAGAGTGGGGCTAAAAAGCTCGAGAGAAGGGTGGGAAGAAGCAAAGGCAAAAGGAGGTGTGAAGAAGAGATAGAGAAACGAGTGTGAAGGCTGCTGAAGAATAAAAGAGTAGGGAATAGGGGGGAAAACATAAGGTATAAGAGGGAGGGGGAAAGAGATAGGAATAGAGGGGAAAATTTAGAATTTAAAAGATAAAGAAAAAATGAGAGCTATTAAGAGAAAAGGGAAAAAAGAAGAAGATGTGAATAGCAGGGTGCTAAGCTTAAACTTTCCTCCTCTTATTGGGTCACAACCATTGTGAGGAAAAGTATGAAATGAATCTTAATATTAGTATATTCTAATAATACCCATAACAAACAAACAACAAAAAATTGACTATCCACAACCTATAATATAAGCACAAAACCAAAACTTGTGCATTATAATGGGTTAGCACGGGTATAAAGTAGGTAACAACTATCACAAATAAACTCTCGAAAATAAGAATATGAAGACTTAAAAGATTAATAGTGAAAGTCATAAGAACAAATATTGGATAAGAAATAATTGATAGAAGGTAGCCATACTTAAACTTAAATTGTGTTTGGTAGAAGAGAATTTTTTTCATGCCCAGGAATCATGATTGTTAGAAATTATGAATCTCGAGAATCGTGATTCTTAAGAATGCCTAAAATTTGTTTGGTTGGTCATAAATGTTCTTGGGAATATTTATAATTATTACTTGGCTATTAAATATTTGTACGTTTAGTTTTAATAGAACTCTTCCTCAAACCTTAATTATTTATCACATTAACTGAGTTAATAAAGGTAACTTGATATTTTTACCATAGTAAAACTTTTCTCCCAACTCGGAAAAGTTAGATTCCAACCTCCCCCCATGAGAACAATTTCGTATGAAACATAGCTAAAAAAATTCTAGAGAAACAATGTTTCCTAAGAATGTTATTTTTAAAATAATAAACCAAACATGGGAAACAAACATTCCCCCTTCTGATTCTTGAGAACTAAAAACTTTCCTTGTACCAAATGCCCACCCTAACTCAATTATTCCAAAATTTATAGTACAACATTTTATATAGATTATTTTAATACTGTTTCATGTAGAGAAAATTTAATTGATCATTAGAAAATATATACTAATAATAATGATCAAATTGAGAGTAATAAAAATAATATAAATATATATATATATATATATATATATATATATATATATATATGCACACATATATATATTGAGAACATAAAGGATAAATGATGTGAAACATACAGTTACATTCTAATTTAATAAGTCCATTATAGTATAATCTCAACTTTCGATTAAGCCTTATAATAATAAGAATGAGAATAATAACAATAATAATAAGAATGAGAATAATAATAATGAGAATAATAATAATAATAATAATAATAATAAAAATAATAATATCAACAATAATTGTAATAATATTAGGCAATAGTGATAATTAGGAGAATAAGGAAAGGAGAGAAAAACTTAAATAATTTTTTTTCAAGTAAATTACACTGACACCTCCTGAGATTTTTTAAGATTGCACAAGATATCCCTCTTTTTTTTCTATTCCTACACTAACCCCCTTAATTGTTTGAAAAATATTACACTGACATCCCTTATATATTACACTAACCCCCTTTAATTGTTTGAAAAAACATTACATCAAGTACCCCTATAAGGGAGGGTGTTGTAAATGTTAAAAAAGTAAGAAAATTATTTACAATCTGAAAGAACCTCAGAGGTGTCAGTGTAATTTACTCTTTTTTTTTTTCTTACATGTAACTCTGGTAATGAAAACTTTTCATTAGACATTAGAGGACAACGACATTAACATTACTAATAATAATAATAACATGACTAAGATAAATAAAATCTTCATGATAAGTATATTTCTTTTAACTCAAGTAAGTTTTAGGTAACAACAACAGCAACAATAATAATAAAGTGAGTAGTGTTGAGCCTTGTCATAAAATCTAATAAGATAGAAAAATGTAAATTTCATAATAAAATTATGTCAAATAATCTAATTTAGGTAAGAAACATAGAGAAAGGTAAAGGAAGATATAGACATAACAAAAGAACCCTTGTTTATGTAGCTATTGAGTTAAAGACTTAATACAATTAAGAAAACAGGGATTGTGAAATATATAAAAGTCATAAAAAGGGCAAAATTACCATAACCTAATAAAGAAAAAAGGTGTAATCTGAATTCGTCAAATGTCTCCATCTAAAATATATAATAAGATATGCGCATAAACTAAATTTTAGACAAAGGAGATTGATCATATGTCAGGAAATTGTAGATAAATCAATTTATTTGATTAACTAATTTAAGATAGAATTATAAAAGAATTAGAAAGATGTTATTTAGTTATTCTAGATTTTAGTTTTGACTAAGTCTAAATAATAGGAGTTGAGTTACTAGAGAGAGAAATAAATCTTGAGCCTTACGATTCTATTGTGCATGTGATATTGCGAAACCACTTCTCCTTTGGGAAGAATCAAATACGTGACTGAGGTACTGCTGCGGAAGGGATTCAAAGTGGATCAATACTAAGAGCCTTCTATGATACCAAAATTAGTTGGGGAGGAAGAATCTTTCACTAGGAAGTAAGATAAACATGATTTACATATTTTTGAATGTCAAGGGCAACCCAAAGTCCATGTGAGGTGTGTGATTGGGTGAATTATTCACCTTAATCCTTATGTTAGGTAAAAGTAGCTCAATCTCACTGGGTAAAATTATAATCTCCTATGATATTATTAAATTGTTTGTGTTTACTTTATTATGGATTGACTTTTTGATATTTGGTTGAATTGATTGGTTGTATGGTTATTGATTAATTAATGTTATTGGAAGATTCTCATTGAGTCTGGTGCATAATGGTTGGTCCTCATATTAAAGTTGGTATTGTTTAGAGATATAAAGCTATTGGCGTTTGTCAAGTGAAATAGTAGTGATGCCTACTAATGGTGAATCATGAAACTAATATTGAGAATTAGATATTCTTAGTGAAATTCTTGAATGATATTAACTTAATTAGACCTGATTGTGATCATACAATTTTTTTCTAATGAACTTGGGGTCTAAGAGTAGCTACATCATGTAATTGAGTACAAATCTTGTAGTAGAGGCCAAATAGACCTTAAGGACGTCTAGTTCACGTCATCCCATAGGGGACTAGAGGGTTGCAACTTTATGTTGTGGTTAAGGTGGTTTGCTCACGTGCATTTCTATCGAATCATTACAATTTATTCATAATCAGTGTAGTATACTGACATGTGATATCACCTGAAAATGGTTGGTGAATCTTATACACATATCTGATATCACCTAAAAATGGTTTGTGAATGTTGATTTGCATGCCAAGGTCGGTGGAGTATAGACTCTTGATCTTTTTACTTTGTTGTTAGAATGTTCTCCACAAAAATGTTTCATATGACACTCTTTTTATGCATCATTCCCTTGCATAATGTGTTGATTGATCTTGTGTTATTTAATTATTTTTTATGGTGATTGAACTAGTTTATCTGTTGTAATTCCATGCTTAACATTAATTGTTTTTAATATGTAAATCCTATAATTATCTACCCATGTCTAGTGAAAAAGATTCTTACCTCCTAGGCATTATTTTTGCTCTTTTTCCTTTTCCTTCTGTTGGCATGATTTGTGTTGGAATAGCTAGCGACAATTGTTCGTGTTTAATGACAGCATGGAGTCATACTTCTTGACAATGATTGAGGTTAGAGTGGAGTAAGAGAAGCTTGGTGAGACTCGTTCATTTTTTAATTTTTTTGTGTGGCAACTATTCGCCATTGTACTTCTTTGCAAATAAAATTTATTTTTATTAATATGTCTAGCTTTAGGAAATTGTAATTTTATTTTAGATTCTCATATATCTACTGCTCACAATGTATTAAAAAAATAGTTTTAATT
The DNA here is from genome assembly GCA_004329165.1 of Spatholobus suberectus. Taxonomy (NCBI): domain Eukaryota; kingdom Viridiplantae; phylum Streptophyta; class Magnoliopsida; order Fabales; family Fabaceae; genus Spatholobus; species Spatholobus suberectus. The sequence continues at coordinate 76,865 of QUWT01000623.1, read as the reverse complement.
TTCAAGTATAAGGCATGAGCGCTACATGTTAATATTATTAGGGGTGTTACACCTAGAATTGGAAACATTTTATTCAAACAAAAATATTCAATAATGATAAAATGACTTTTTATTAATATCCTAATTAAGACAAGTAATTTTTTTACTTTAATATATATATACATATATACATATGTATATATACATATTGGCATAAATGATAAATTTATTAACTTTAAAAATAATAATTACTTCAAAAATCATGTAAAAAATAATTGTTTCAAAAATCACGTAAAAAATGATTGTTGATTGGTGAAAAGTGTGAAAATTTTTATAAGGTTTAATTACTTATTTGATTCTTATACGTGTATAACTTTTACGTTTTGGTTCCTATATATAGAAGCTAGATGTTTTAGTCCCTGCACATTCACTTTTAATTCCATTTTAGTCCCTGTTGTTAAGTGTGCATTAACTCTGTTGGATAAAATTGCCACAAATGATCCGGAGGTTATTAAACTGCCATAAAGTGTCACTTTAACAACAAATTTGTGAAAATTTATGGTGGTTTTATCCCATTAATTTTTGTTTTGTAGTGATTTTAACTAATAGATACTTAACAACACAAACCAAAATAGAATTAAAAATGCAAATATAGGGACTAAAATGTCTAATTTTAAGTATAGAGAGCTAAGCATAAAAATAAAACAAGTATAGAGATTAAATAAGTAATTAAACCTTTTTATAATAATAGTGTATCTATGTTAAACTCTTAATTTGAAATTGATGAAGGACTTTATTTGTTGATAAAGTAGGAGACTGCAGCGCACAAGCGTCACAACGTATAGAAATAATTAAAAGAAACAACTGAGTAATTGTCCTTTCAAAATGCAAGGGAGCAAAAGGTCCACGATGAAGCCAAGTCACACGACACCAAACCGTGTTGACTTTTAGGAGGACAAGTCTCAATCATGAAGAAGAAAGAAGTCACTTACAAAAACATAAAAAATTCATCATTTATTACCGACAAGTAATCACTATCGGTAATGGGTTTCACCAAGTGCACAAATTCGCTCTTCGTTTTGATCATACCATGTTTTCTTTTTTCAGATGTTGGTACGGCCATAGACACCATCACCTCATCTCAGTTCATCAAGGATCCTAAAACTATAACCTCCAAAGGCGGTAACTTCACCTTGGGGTTCTTCTGTTGGAAATAATTCTTTAAATACATGCTTTAATCTTTAATATGAGAGATCTTTAGGTGGAAGCATATAATTACAAAAGCATGCATATATCAAGAACAACCCGTTCTTGCTCACATAGGATCTACAACATGCTGGATTACTAAGGATAGGATAAATACCTGGATCCATAATCGGTTCCTGATCTAAGCGTTCTTCACAGAATCTTTGAGACAATTTATCACAAACACGAACAAAGAGAGCCGATGGCTTTGTGGTTCTTCCTTAACCGAATCTCTTGAGTTCCCGATAGGACCTTAGCCTCTCTTCAGATGGGGAGAAGAGATTATGAGTTTTCTGTGATTCGGTGTATTGGGGACCATAGCCTTCTTATAGTGTGTTAACCTAATAGGGTTCCCATTATTTCCTAATGGGCCAACACCGACATCTGCTCATTTAAGCCCATATCATCTTATTTAAAAAGTCTAATGGGCTCACTTAATTTGACCACATAAAATAAAGCCCACTAATGATAAATAGCTAACATAATTGTCTTATAATATTAGTCCATATTAATTATTGGAATATAAAATTCCAACAATCTCCCACTTGGGCTACATATTGTAGCAATTATATCACAATTCTTTAGGCGCACGTCTGTATGCTATTTATCTTTAAACTTTTACTTTAACAATCTGGTCCATCTTATGCATCAATAATGGAACCACCGCGGCTTTCGTCACTATTGTAAAATGTGACTAAACCCCAATGACCACCACATCAACACACTTAATGACATAGATCAATATGGATGAGCAACATGGAAATTACATGTAATGTGATCTCAATCATGCCTATTTCCAACTGGTCCAACTTTAGTCTTTAATGAGATCAATCCAAAGTCCTTAAGCACAAAATAATTTTGCACACAACAAGATACAAACAAGTTGATAAATTCATAATCTTTATTTCTGCAGAAAAATAAAACAACATAAAGTTTGTATCAAATAAACATAGAACATAAAGAAAGACTCCCACTAAACTAAGGCAACCTTAGTGACAACACCCATATGAGCAACATGCTCGTGAAAGACCTTAGGTGTCAAGCCCTTAGTTAATGGATTAGCTAGCATAGAATTCGTCCCTATATGTTCTATTGAAATATGTTTTTCCTAAACTCTTTCCTTAACTACAAGATACTTAATGTCAATAAATTTTGACTTCGTAGAACTCCTATTGTTGTTGGAGTAGAGCACTGCTGATTTATTATCACAATAGATTTTGAGTGACCTCTCAACGGTGTCAATCACGCGTAAGACCGTGACAAAATTTCGCAGCCATAACCCATGGTTTGATGCCTCATAACAAGCCACAAACTCTGCTGCCATGGTCGAAGAAGCTACAAGAGTCTGTTTGGTAGACTTCCAAGAAATAGCTCCTCCAGCCAACATGTAGATGTAGCTTGATGTGGAGCGTCTGCTGTCGGGGCATCCCGCAAAATCGGAGTCAGAGTACCCCAATGATCTCTAAATTGTCAGACTTCTGATAAGTAAGCATGTAGTTTCTTGTTCTCTTCAAATAGCGCATCACGTGCTTCACTGCCTTCCAGTGCTGCATACCAGGATTACTCATATATCTCCCCAAGACTCCCACTATAAATGCTATGTCAGGACGAGTGCAAATTTGAGCATACATAAGACTCCCTACAGCAGAAGCATAAGGAATCTTTTGCATCTCTCTCTTTTCAAGATCAGTAACGGGGCACTGTTTGAGACTAAACTTGTCTCCTTTAGCAACGGGTGTATCTCCTGGTTTACTATCTTTCATGCCGAATCTATCCAAAACTGTATCGATATAGCTCTTTTGTGATAACCCAAGGATACCTTGAGAACGATCTCTAAGTATTTGGATTCCTAAGACAAAAGAGGCGTCCCCAAGATCTTTCATCTCAAAATTTTTTGTGAAAAATTTCTTGGTTTCGTGCAATAAGCCTATATCATTGTTGGCTAGTTGGATGTCATCAACATATAATACCAGAAAGACAAATTTACTCCCACTAAACTTTTGGTATACGCAATCATCAACCAAATTTGCCTCAAAGCCATAGGAGGTAATAACTTGATAAAATTTGTAATACCATTGACGGGAAGCCTGTTTAAGGCCATAGATGGATTTCTTTAGTTTGCACACCAATGACTTTGTATTGCCTGAAACAAAGTTTTTTGGTTGTACCATGTAGATTGTTTCGTCAATGTTGCCATTTAGAAACGCAGTTTTTACATCCATCTGATGTAGCTCTAAATCAAAATGAGCTACAAGTACCATTATAGTCCTAAGAGAGTCTTTCGAAGAAACCAGAGAGAAAGTCTCTTTATAATCAATGCATTCCTTTTAAGTAAAGCCTTTGGCAACAAGACGAGCTTTATATCTCTCAACATTACCCTTTGAATCCCTTTTGGTTTTAAATATCCATTTACAACCAATGGGTTTCGTACCTTCAAGCAATTTGACGAGATCCCAAACGTCATTGTCAGCCATCGATTTCATCTCGTCATTCATGGCATCAATCCACTTTTGAGAGTTAGAACTTCGCATAGCTTGACTAAAGTTTATTAGATCTTCCTCAATCAAGCCAATGCCATCCTCATGTTCTTGAAGAAATACAATATAATCATCTGAAATTGCACTTCTCCTTTCTCTAGTGGATCTCCTTAGCGGCACTTCTTAAGGTTGTTGAGTTTGAACTATAGGTGGTGGTGCTTGGGGAGGAATCTCAGTGTTGTCTTGTTCTTGAGTGATGTTTGGAATAACATCATTATTAAGTACTGGATCTGTTTCTTGAACAATGATAGGTGCAAAGACTTGTTCATTGCCAATGACAGGTTCTTCTTGAAAGACAACACTCCTTATGTTTCCTTCCCCTCCAAACTCAACTTCCTCAAGGAATCTTGCATTCCTCGTCTCAAAGAAGGATCTTGTAATGGGATTGTAAAACTTATACCCGCGAGAGCGTTCAACATAACCAACAAAGTAGCAACTAATTGTTCTTGAGTCTAGCTTACCTTCATGCAGCCTATAAGGCCTTGCTTCAGTTGGACATCCCTAAATTCGCATGTGCTTGATGCTGGGATTTTTCCTAGTCCATAGCTTATAAGGGGTTTTAGCAACTACTTTACTTAGTACCCTGTTGAGGATATAAACTGTGGTCTTTAATGCCTCTCCCCAAAGCGACTCTAGTAGAGAAGAATGACTAATCATACTCCTTAACATATCCTTAAGAGTCTGGTTTCGTCGTTCTGCAACTTCGTTCATGTTGGTTTACCCGGCATAGTGTATTGCGGAACGATTCCATATTCATTGAGGAAAAGTGAGAAGGGCCCTGGACGTTGTTCACCTGATCCGTCATATCTGCCATAGTATTCTCCACCACAGTCAAATTTGACGGCCTTAATTTTCTTTCCTAATTGAAGTTCAACTTCAGCTTTGAAAGACTTGAAAACGTCTAGAGACTAAGACTTCTCATGTATTAAATAAAGGTAACCGTACCTTGAGTAATCGTCTATGAACGTAATAAAGTATTTTTGTCCATTCCATAAATCCGTAGGAAAAGGACCACAAATATCCGTATGTATTAGTTCTAAGACATCTTTTGCTCTTTCGGCACCTAAATTTCTTTTGTTTGTTTATTTACCCTTAATACACTCAACACAGACTTGGAAGTCTGACAAATTTAAGGGTCCAAGAATTTCCTCCGACACAAGCTTCTGAATTCTTTGTTTAGAGATGTGGCCTAAGCGCTTATGCCATAAGATGGTGAAATTCTCATTTAATTTACCTTTCGTACCACGCGAATCTGTTTGCAATATCTCGTCATAGGAATGCTTAATATCAAGCATATAAAGATTGTCAATTAAAGATCCGTAACCAACAATATTTGAATCATAAGAGAGACTAACTTTATTATTTCCAAATGAACAAGAATAACCAAATTTGTCCAAAATAGAAATAGAAATTAAATTCCGTCTAATAGACGGTGCAACATGTGTCTCAACCAAATCCAAATAAAAAACCAGTCTTTAAAAGTAATATAAAAGTTCCTATAGCTTCAATTGCAACTTTATTACCATCACCCACATAGATGAATCTTTCAGCATCACTTGGCAGACGACTCCACATGCAACCTTGCATAGACATACTTATGTGAGTAGTAGCACCAGAATCTACCCACCAAGTGTCCTTGGGTACAGAAACTAAATTAACTTCAGAACAAACAAAAGTGAGAAGTTTACCCTTCTTTACACGCCAAGCGGCGTACTTGGAACAGTTCTTCTTCATGCGTCCTGTCTTCTTGCAGAAGAAACAAGTAAATTCCTCATCTTGCTTCTTCAGCTTTTTCTTTTGAGAAGAACTTTCCACAGTTTCCTTATGTTTCTTCCTCTTTTTATTCTGAGAGGTCGAAGCCAAATGAGCACTTTCAGTCTTATCCCTCTACAGTCTCTCTTCCTCTTGCACACAATGAGATATAAGCTCATTGAGGGACCATTTGTCCTTCTGAGTGTTATAACTCACTTTGAATTGCCCAAAGTGTGCAGGAAGTGAGATCAAAACCAAGTGCACGAGCAAATCCTCAGAAAGCTCTAACTTTAGTGCCTTGAGTTTTGATGCGAGATTAGACATCTCCATAATGTACTCCCTTATGTTCCCTTTACCTTTATACCTCATAGAGATGAGTTTAGTCAAATGACTACTCGTCTCAGCCTTTTCATTCTTGGCAAAGAATTGCTTTATTGCCTCCAGGAACTTCTTGACATTCTCGTTTTCAGCAATCGAACCCCGAAACGCCTCCGGAATGGAGCGTTTGATGATCATGAGGCACATTCGGTTGGACCGATCCCACCTCTCAATTTTTTCCTCATTAGAGTTCTCCAGAGTGGAAGTGGGTCGTTCCGTCCTCAGTGCCAAGTCCAAGTCCATACAGCCGAGAACAATTTCTACAGCCTCTTTCCATGACTTGAAGTTCGTCCCATTCAGCATTGGGATTCCATTAATTTGAGTAGTGAAGTTAGGAACAGTAGCGGTAGCAACTAAAGAGAGAACAATAAACATACAATAACATTAGTGGGCATGTTAAAAGATAATTAATAAGACATGCACAATCAATCTTTATGGCAAATTTAAAGACCCAAACAAAATACCTAGCGCACCATTAATCCCCAATCTTTGGATTGAAAGAACTAATTGCAAGTGGTACTCTCGACGCAATGATCAAACATTGGTGATAAGTCCTGTCAAACAACAGTTGTCTTTGGACACTCCATTGTTCACATGGAAAATCAATCTTTATAATCACCACACATTTACCATCGCAGGCATGTAATTATCTGGCCAAATTGTGTCTTCCTTTGGGCCGAGCATAGTTCGCATGAATAATTCCATGCAACATCTATGTAAATTGAATCAAATCAACTTACGCAACAGAGGTTACTTTGGCAACATGTTGTTTCAATTAATCTAACCAAAATTACCAGACAATAATAAAATATGGGAAGGGTCTAAATTTGTCGAAATCATGCATAAGCGTTGACGTCAATTTTAATTCCATATTTTCTAAATATATCAACAACATATTAGTAAATTGAACAATTAGAAAACACAATAAATCATATATATATAAATATATATTGTTGGATCCATATTATATATATTAATATTAAAAAAAGTTAATATATATTAATATACTACCGAACCTTTCGGTTTCAATAAGAATACCATATATATTAATATACTAATATATTAAAAAAAAAAACGAACTGTTCAGTGTCAATTACGCTTTCGAAATCATATATGTATCAATATATATATATCAATATAAAAGGAAGTCAATATATATTTTAATACTTGTAATATATATACAACTAATTTATATAGATATGACACCCACTAGATATTATCTATTCCATTCATAATGTCGGTCTATACTATAAATACAGTATAAGTACCAAATCTCTTTTAGCCTCACAGACAACATTCCTGATATAAAAGAGACCAAATGATATGGTTTTATGGATCCAACGGAATTGATGCCAAACGATTCAGTTCTCGCATATATTATATATTCAAAAAACCGAAAAAAAATAAAAATAAATTAGGTAGCAGAATTAACACACTTAGGGTTCATACAGAATTGGGGAAAAACTCATTCAAGAAAAACCAAGAATTATTCAATTAATCAAAAATTAATCCTAATAACCCAACATAGAAGACCGCTCTGATACCACTTGTTGGAAATAATTCTTTAAATACATGCTTTAATCTTTAATATAAGAGATCTTTAGGTGGAAGCATATAATTACAAAAGCATGCATATATCAAGAACAACCCATTCTTGCTCACATAGGATCTACAACATACTGGATTACTAAGGATAGGATAAATACTTGGATCCATAATCGGTTCCTGATCTAAGCGTTCTTCACAGAATCTTTGAGACAATTTATCACAAACACAAACAAAGAGAGCCGATGCTTTGTGGTTCTTCCTCAACCGAATCTCTTGAGTTCTCGATGGGACCTTAGCCTCTCTTCAGATGGGGAGAAGAGAGTATGAGTTTTCTGTGATTCGGTATATTGGAGACCATAGCCTTCTTATAGTGTGTTAACCTAATAGGGTTTCCATTATCCCCTAATGGGCCAACACTGACATCTGCTCATTTAAGCCCATATCATCTTATTTAAAAAGTTTAATGGGCCCACTTAAGTTGACCACATAAAATAAAGCCCACTAATGATAAATAGCTAATATAATTGTCTTATAATATTAGCCCATATTAATTATTGGAATATAAAATTCCAACATCTTCACCCCTCAAAATTCTACAAATCGTTACGTTGGAATCTGGTGGCAGCGCAAATTCACTGTCATATGGGTGGCTAACAAAAACCAACCACTGAACGATTCTTCTGGAGTTGTTACCATATCTGGAGATGGCAATCTTGTGGTACTGAACGGGCAGAAACAGGTTATTTGGTCATCAAATGTGTCCAATGTTGGATCCAATTTTACTTTCAAACTTTTAGATTATGGGAACCTTGTGCTACAGGAAAGCACAACAGGAAACAACATATGGGAAAGTTTCCTGCATCCTTCCAATGCAATGTTACCCAATATGAAGCTTACAACCAACAAAGTAACAGGTGAAAGTGAAACTAACTTCATGGAAAAGTCCTTCTGATCCATCCACTGGGAGCTTCTCTTTCAGTGTTGAACACCGTAGTATACCTGAAGTGTTCATTTGGAATGAAACTCGCCCATTCTGGTGCACTGGTCCGTGGAATGGTAAGACCTTTACAGGGCTGCCCCATATGAAAACACATTATCTTAACGGGGAACATGTTGAAGATGATGACCAAGGAAATGTTGAATTCGTTTATACAAGGGTAGAAGACGTTGGCTTAACAATCGGTATTCTGAATCCAGAAGGCAATCTTGAAGAGAGATGGTGGAATGAGGAAAAGAAAGAATGGTTAGTCTCATGGAATAGTCATCAATTTGAATGTCATGGTTATGGTGTATGCGGGCCTTTTGCAATATGTAATTCACAAAGCTCACCAACTTGCAGCTGTTTGAAAGGGTTTGAGCCGAGGAACAAAGAGGAATGGAATAGGCAAAACTGGACTAGTGGATGTGTTAGGAGCACAAGTTTGCAGTGTGAAAGAGTCAGCAACCAAAACACAAGTGCAGATAATAAAGCAGATGGCTTTTTGAAACTGCAGATGGTTAAAGTTCCAGATTTTGCAGATGGGTCATCTCTCAGTCTTCAACCAGACATGTGCAGGAGCCGATGTTTAGAGAATTGTTCTTGCATAGCATATTCATACGATGCTGAGATTGGTTGTATGTCTTGGACTGGAAATCTAATTGACATGCAACAATTCTCAGACGGAGGACTTGATCTATATATTCGTGTAGCCTACACAGAACTTGGTATACATTATATAGTGCTAGTTGTTATCTGCCCTACAATTTGTATTAGCTTCCGTGATTTGACCCTTTTTCCAGGGTTAGGACTAAAAAATTTCAATTTTCCTTTTTTCCTAAATTGCAGATAAAGAGACAAACAGGACAGTCATCATTACTATTACAGTGACAATTGGAACTACCTTAATTGTCATTTGTGCATACATCATGTGCAGAAGGATTTCTAACCACCGTGGTAATTTATCATCATTATGGGATCAAATTTGGTCAAACTAGTTCTCCATATAATGCTACAGTATATGCAAACTATACAAAGACATGCTCAAAATTTACATAACAATAAATTCTTTCTGTTTACAAGTTTGTGTTCTTTTTACTTTAATTGATTAACAATTTTAGATCACTGCTCACTTATATTTTTATGTATGTTGTTTCTCCCTCTGGCTAATTTGTGGCACTGTAATAAATCAGGAAGAGGAATCATCAAAGGATTCCTCCAATTTAATGGAGGTGGAGCACCTGTAGAATATACAAGTGACAATGTATTTGGAGATATGTCACAAGTCAAACTACAGGAGCTATTAATATTTAATTTTGAAAAGCTTGTAACTGCCACAAACAACTTTCACCCATATAAAAAACTTGGACAGGGTGGTTTTGGTCCAGTATACAAGGTACATTAAATTTAGCTAAGTTATCCATATCTGAAATCATTGTCAATTGTTTCATTTTCTGCATGTTATATTATAGGGGCAATTGCAAGATGGTCAGGAAATTGCAGTTAAAAGACTTTCTATGGCATCTGGACAAGGTCTAGAAGAATTCATGAATGAAGTAGTGGTGATTTCCAAGCTTCAACACTGCAATCTTATAAGACTTCTTGGTTGCTGTATTGAAGGGGAGGAAAAGATGTTGATTTATGAATACATGCCAAATAAAAGTTTGGACACCTACGTCTTTGGCATGTATTCATAAATCAACATCTTTTCCTCCCCTTCAATACAACAGCCAAGAAGTCTTACAAGATTGCGGTGTTGAAGCTTGGAAATCACCATTACTTCATTCATGAATTCTTCTAGACCTTGTCCAGATGCTCTAGAAAGTCTTTTAACTGCTATTTCCTGACCATCTTGCAGTTGCCCCTATATCGTATAACACGTAGAAAAGGAAACTATTGACAATGATTTCAGATATGAATAACTTAGCTAAATTAATGTACCCTGTATACTGGACCAAAACCACCCTGCCCAAGTTTGTTAGCTGGGTGAAAGTTGTTTGTGGCTGTTACAAGGTTTTCAAAATTAGATATTAATAGCTCCTGGAGTTTGACTTGTGACAGATCTCCAAATGCATTGTCACTTGTATATTCTACAGGTGCTCTACCTCCATTAAATTATAGGAATCCTTTGATGATCCGTCTCACTGATTTATTACAGTGCCACAAATTAGCAAGAGGGAGAAGCAACATACTTAAATATAAATGAGCAGTGATCTAAAATTGTTAATCAAAAAGAATTTTCTTATGTAAATATTGAGTATATGTCTGTATAGTTTGCATACAATGTACCAATTTATAGAAAACTCCTTTGAGTAAATTGAATCTGTAATGATGATATATTACCGGGGTGGTTAGTAATCCTTCTCCACATAATATATGCACAAGTGACAATTAAGATTGTTCCTATTATCACTGTGATTGTAATGATGACTGTCATGTTTCTGTCTTTATCTGCAATTTAGGAAAAATGAAAATTGAAAAATTTCAGTCCTAACCGTGGAGAAATGATCAAATCAAGGAAGTTAATTCAAATTGTTGTGCAGATAATTACAACTAGCACGATACAATGTATACCAAGTTCTGTGTAGGCTACACGGACATATAGATCAAGTCCTCCATTTGAGAATTGTTGTGTGTCAATAAGATTCCCAGTCCAAGACATACAACCAATCTCAGCTTCATATGAATATGCTACACAAGAACAATTCTCCATACATTGGCTTCTGCACTTGTCTGGTTTTTGTGTGAGAGATGATCCATCTGCAAAATCTGGAACTTTGACCATTGGCAGCTTCAAAAATCCATCTGCTTTATTATCTGCACTTATGTTTTGGTTGCTGGCTCTTTCACACTGCAGAGGTGTCCTCCTAACACATCCACCAGTCCAGTTTTGTCCATTCCATTCCTCCTTGTTCCATGGCTCGAACCCCTTCAAACAGCTGCATATTGGAGAGCTCTGTGCATTACAGCTTGCAAAAGGCCCACATACACCATAAACATCACATTCCGATTGACGACTATTCCAAGTGACTAACCATTCATTCTTTTCTTCATTCCACCACCTCTCTTCAAGATTGCCTTGTGTATTCAGAATAGTGATTGATAAGCTAACGTCTTCTACCTTTGTAAAAAAGAATTCAACATTTCCTTGCTCATCATCTTCAACATGTATCCCATTAAGATTATGTGTTTTCATATAGGGCAGCCCTGTAAAGGTCTCACCATTCCACGGACCAGTGCGCCAGAATGATCGAGTTTCATTCCAAATGAATACTTCAGGTATACTAAGGCGTTCAACACTTAAAGAGAAGCTCCCAGTGGATGGATCTGAAGGACTTTTCCATGAAGTTAGTTTCACTTTCTCACCTGTTACTTTGTTGGTTGTAAGCTTCATATTGGGTAACAATGCATTGGAAGGATGCAGGAAACTTTCCCATATGTTGTTTCCTGTTGTGCTTTCCTGTAGCACAAGGTTCCCATAATCTAAAAGTTTGGAAGTAGAGCTGGATCCAACATTGGACACATTTGATGACCAAATCACTTGTTTCTGCCCATTCAATACAACAAGATTGTCATCTTCAGATATTGTAACAACTGCAGAAGAATCAGTCAGTGGCTGGTTTCTGTTAGCAACCCATACGACTGTGGACCGAGACCTGGAGCTTATAGTTTCAGGGTCCTTGATGAACTGAGACGAGGTGATGGTGTGTATGGCAGTACCAACATCTGATAAAAGAAAAGGTAGCATGACCAAAACGAAGAGCAAATTTGTGTACTTGGCGAAACCCATTACTGACAGATATGATCACTTCCTGTTAATAATGTTTTCGTAAGTGGCCTCTTTTTTTCTTCTTGATTGAGACAATTCCTAAACCGTATTAATAATCAACACGGTTTTGTATGTGGCTTGGCTTGCAGCAACGTATTGGGGTCTATCATTCTGGATAGTTCAGTTGCCTGGCATGTGGAATGAACCAATTCTTCAGAGTTGTATCCCATATTGTAATTACTAGTTACTGGAATAACTAAAACTTTGTCTATATTGGGAGACAAGTCTCACTTTAATAAATGTTTTAAGACTACATATAAAAAAGTTATTGCTAAAATCTATAGCTGTAAAAAAATATAATTTATATTCCTTCTTTTCCTTAATATAAGACACTATTTAAAAAGTATTGATGGTCCTTTTTATATGACGTTTTATAATTCATATGAAACATTTAATTTTTTTTCCTTTATTTACCCTTATTAAAGACTTTGAATATCTGTGTCTTTATTTGATAGTGGTATATAATGTATTTGGATTTTAATGTCTTTACGTCCCGCACATTAAATTAATGATGATTAACAAGGATAAAATTGGTATGATATAATATTTTTTTAAAAAACTAATAAAACCAACTAATTTAACTATTTTTATTGATTTGGGTAATTTTGTTACAAGTATCTTATATTAGAGACCAGAAGGAGTATTTTGTAAAAAAAAAATTGTTTGGAAGATATAAAGGGTGTTTATTGGAACCTTATTCCTTAAATGAATTTTAAAATTTAAACAAAGAAGCAAAAATGTTTCTTTACTGGATAATATTCAAAAAATTAATTTCATGGAAATTTCTGCTGTTAAAAATATTTGTTAGTTAGAAAAGTAAATAAGGACCAATACTTAAACAAAAACTTTAAAATTTTTATTATATTAAAACTACAAAATTATTTAATATTTTTTTAAATATTTAAAAATATTTAATAAAATATGTTAAATGTTTTATAAATGATATTCTCAAAATATCTGTTAATTAAATAAGAAAATAAAATCCATTGTAGATTAATATAGATAATCTTATCTGAAAACATAACGTCAAGTTGACTTGAGGCATCCGCTACTGGTTCACGATCTTGTATCTCTACTAACGAAATAAAAATGGGGGTTCCCATAAAGATGAACCCGCAGGGTTGTTCCAGAAGTAGTCGTGAGTTTGAGTTCTACGTATCCAATTGAGTTAAATACTCTGACAGAACACTTCGTCGTTCATGGTGGTCTCACCCAACTTGAATAAACTTGTCTTCTGTTAATGATATTTGTGTTTTTTACCAAAAAAAAAGTGGAAAGTACTATAAGGAGAAAATGGCACATGGCTAAATTGGAACATTTTTTATTATATAACAAATAGATTAACATTATAAAATTTTAAATAATGTTAAAAACTAATTTTAACTAATGAAAACATTCTTTATATTTTTTTTAAAAAGTAATTTTCTTAGTTTAAAAAATTAATATTCTTTATTTCCTTTATATTTGGAGAAAAACAAAAATTTTAATTTTCAAAATTTAAGAAAATCATTTTCTTTAAAGATATAATTTTTTTTCCTTTGTATAAATTATTTTTAAACATTATTTAAAATTTTGTATATTAATTTATAATATTAATATTTTGAGTCCAATAATTAATCACATACATATATTAAATGACAGTCTTTTTTTATTATTTTGTATTAAAAATAAAATAAATAAAATTGAAAGACTATATTGTTTAAATAATTTCTATACATGACACAAATAATATTGTTAGTATTATTACAATTTAAATCAATATTATTTTTTCTTAATTAATTATTCAATTGAAATATATTTTTATTTTTAATTTATTCAGATCATACTTCAAATTTTTACAAATAATATTAAGCATAAAAATATTTATAAGTTAGCATTAAAATATTTTTTTATTAATTTAAAATTGTTATTCACAAAAATAACAATACAAGACTTATTGGTATTTGGGCTCTTCCCATAAGAACACTTTACGTATGATAAATTTGTGGCTTTAATATCTTGTTAGTCCATGCAATTACATGCTTTTTTTGCCTTTTCATCCCTACAAAATAAAAAAATTGAATTGATCCTTGAAAACTTTCTTCTTCTTTTTTTCTATTTTGGTTCTTGTTATTTTGTTTTAGTGTATGTAATATATCTCTTTTTTTTTTTTTTGTTTTAGTCCCTATAATATTTGGTACATTTTGAATTAGTCCATGTGATAAACAAAATGGATAGGGACTAATTAAAAGTAAATTATCCACATATTATAAGGTAAAAACAAAAACATAGGTATATTATAGAACTAAAACAAAATAACAAAGATCAAAACAAAAAAAAAGGAATTGTACAGAATTACTTCAAAACAAAATTACAAGGACGAAAAATAAAAAGTATATAATTACAAAGAATAAAAACGTATCTAGTTTTGCCATACTTGTACCATATTTATTAGATGCAAATGGTTTAGTGGTTTTAATGTTTGTCGACACTCTTGTAGTCATGTGTGTTCAAGCAATAGAGCAATTGTAAATTGGGACCTACAACAACACCCGATCAACACTCTAGCTCCACGTCAACATTTCAACAACTCCATCAAATATTGAATGTCAGATCAAAATTGCACAATTTAAAAATATACAGGCGGAAATCAAGCAAATAATTAAAAAATAGGAGTCACATCAATACCTCATGTCAGCACCCCAGCTCCAAATCACCATTCCATGTGAACATACTACAGCCACGTTAGCATCTACATCAAATATTGAATGACAATTTAACATATTAATCAAAATTGTACAATTTGAAAATATGGGAACCAAAATTACCTAAATACTATACTATATAGATCAAAAATTCAATTAAACCTAAAAGTTATTCTTTTTGTTATGAAGTCACATAGTTTTTCCTATAATGATTAATTATCTAAATTGATTTTTTATTTATTTATTTTTCCTTTTCAACAATATTACTTAAGCTACATAGCTTATTTTTTATTCGACTATTTTTATTTTATTTATAATTTTTTTCCTTTGCAACAATAATATTTATTTTTTTATTTATATTTCACCCTTATTCCTTTTGAACAATATTGAAATCAAAATCACCCAAATACTATAGGGACCAAAAGTGCAATTATGTCTAGAAGTTAATTTTTTTTCATCATGATCAGTCACAGATTTTCATATAATGATTATCTAATTTTATTTTTATTTTTTATTTTCCCTTTAACTTGAACAAGATTACTTAAATTTAATCAATTATAATTTAAATATGAATTAAATTTTAAGTTTCGAATCTTGATACATTGTTTGTATTTGGCAAGATAATTAGGTAGCTTATTTAGTTAAGTACTTACTAGCTTATAAATAGTTGTTAAAAATGTTTAGTTAGGGAAATTTTTTCTAAAAGAACTACTAGGTTAAAATTTGTTATTTAAAATAAAAAATACTACAAAATAAGATTATTTTTTTTACGATCAAAATAAGAGTTAAATAGAATAAAGCATTAGCAAACAAGGTTCTTGTACAGAATGGTGAGAATAATAAAAAGTGAAATTAATCAGTAGATTCTTGAACTATATATTTGGAAATTTTTAATTAGGTCTCTAAACTAAAGAAAAAAATTATAATTAAGTCCTTGATCTTATAAAATTTTTGTAATTGAGTTCCTAAAGTCTCTAAAACCGTCACAAATTGTCATTTTTTAGTAGTTTCAAGTCGCCATAAATTAACATTAGGGACCTAATTACAAAAATTTTATAAGATCAAGGACCCAAATACAATCTTTTTCTAGTTTAGAGACTTAATTAAAAATTTTCAAATAGTTTAGGGACTAACTGATTAATTTAACAATAATAAAATGATCATTACAATAATAATAACCAATTAATAACTATATCAGAGTAATTCTTATGAAGTTTAAAATTTAAACTCGAAAACTTTTTCCAATTTAGATTATAGTTTCTAAGAATTCTCTAATTTTCTAAATTTCATATCTAATATTAAATTTTGGTCTAAAACTTACATTTTAGAAATTATGTAGGAAATTTAGTAATTCAAATAAATTTCAAGATGTTACAATTCTAGCAAAGTTAATCAAGTATGAAGTCATTGTTTATAGTTTCTGCTTCTAGGTATTGTTCTAGCCATTAAAAGACTTTCCAAAGCTAGAAGAATTCATCAATGAAGTATATATTGGTGATTTCTGAGCTTCAGCACTAATCTTGTAAGGCTTCCAGGTTGATACATGAGTATATGCCAAATAAAAGTATGGATGCATATTGTTTTGGACTGGGCCAAAGGCCCAATGCATATGAGTGGGCTGCTTTAGTTTAAAGCACTACATCAACCTAGCTAGATTGTAGGGGTTGATTGAAGTTAACACCTAAACACAGAATTTCTAAGATGCACTTGTAAACAATAGATCATACATTAGTTTGAGGTAAAGTTATATTGTTGCTACACCAAGACTGAGTAATATATTGCCTTTGAGAGGCCTTGGGCTTCATGCTATGAAATTCAACTCATCTCACACTCTTATAAATATAAAGAATATCACTATAGTAGTAGCTAAACATTTATTACAAACTGTCATTCTAGTGAAATCGTTAATAACTTAAGCATCAAAATGCCTTTTGCAAGTACTTATTCATTGTTCACAGTGTCTCTCAACTATCTCATTGTGGTCTTGGACCTCACAGCCAACATTATCCTAAAGTTCGACCTAAGTTAGCAGTCTCATCCTAAGCACATCACATATGAATTTCGTTTGTTTTTTTAATGATCC
Source organism: Spatholobus suberectus (assembly GCA_004329165.1). Taxonomy (NCBI): domain Eukaryota; kingdom Viridiplantae; phylum Streptophyta; class Magnoliopsida; order Fabales; family Fabaceae; genus Spatholobus; species Spatholobus suberectus. The sequence continues at coordinate 59,854 of QUWT01000623.1, read as the reverse complement.
TTTTTGTGTCTGTCTATATGTCGCTGCATGCTTTCATGTTTGCAAGTCAAACAAATATGCTATCTTTTGGTCTTTACTTATATAGATCCATCAAAAATAAACTCTTGGATTTGAGAATAAGCTTTAGCGTAATAGGATGCATCTTGCAAAATTTCTTTCAACTGCTTTCAAATTTTGCTAGCTTCTTAAATCTTGAAAAGAATATGCAATAAGTGACTTCACTACCAAATATATTAATGCCTAAGGAACAGTACCAGACTTTAAAGCACGTTCAACAATATTAAGAGGTAAATTCTAGGAAAGAACAAAAACAAATAGATGTAAGATATTATTTAAATTTATATTTGCAATAATATAAACTTGTGCAAACAAATAACGTTACAAAATTACTAATTGGCTCCCTTTTACTTTGTAAAGGATTAACACTACTATGACAGATGATCATCATATTTTTTAGTAAAGTTAACCTTAATATACACTTGTAGATCTTGTAAAAAAAATGGATAACCACATTAAATATCTACCCAATAATACATATTAGAATTAGTACCTTATTTGGAATATTAAAAACATAAAATTGAGAAGGAATTAGAGATGAGTCTCAAAATTGTTTAACCGATCTTGAAAATTAAAAAAATAATACAGAATAATTAATAAAAAATAGTTGAATAAAATATAGACAGAAATGTATATAAGAAATTTAAAAGTCTCATAGGCGAAAAAATAGTTGGATGAGTACGAATAATGAAAATCATATCATAGAATGTTTAGAAAGTAACTTGTACCCATTAATGCATGGATGCACAAATTCAATTTTAAAGGTAAGTGATTAAAATAAAAAGGGAAATAAAGATGTAAAATTACTTATATTGATCATAATTTATTATAAAAGAAATTTGTAGCGAAATGTCACCATGTTAAATTGAATTTGAAATTGAATTTAATTAAAAAATATTTTAAATCCAATAAAATCAAGTTTGAAGGTCAAGTGATTAAAATAAAAGATGAAAGAAATAATAATGATGTATAACTATTAAATATAATTACTTAATTTAATCATAATTGATGATAGTTAATATAAAGGGAAATTTTAAATAAAATTTCAGCTTTGTACATTGAAATTGAATGGATATTTAATTACAAAAAGAAGATAAAATCAATTTTGAAAATTGGCATGTTAAGCATTTTATCAGCGGCATAAACAAGCCGAGTTGAACGAAGAACTTGAAGTTTAGACTTGACTTGTAAAAAAATAAATGAGTTACTTAAGTTTGACTTATTTATTTAAACAAGTTGAATTAAAAGTTTGAGTTTGACCTCTTAAAAAGTGAAACTTGAGAGTTTGACTTATTTTTTGCTTTTATAAAATTTTCTTAAATTACTTTTTTAACATTATCAAAGTGTTTCTCTATCAATATCTATCTCTTTGTCTCTATCTATCGACCTATTACTTTAAGAGTGTGTTTGTTTGAACAAAAAATTTCTCAAAGGATCACTTATTGAAAATTTTAAAGTGTTTAGGTAAACTTGTTTTAACAATCATAATCAAAAAGAAAAGAGAAAAAAGCAGAAAATTGCTTTTTCTGAGAAGCAACATAGAGCTGCTTCTCTAAAAAAATATTTGCGGTAGAAGAGAAAGAAGATTAATATTTTTTATGATTATAACCAAACACAAATCATCTGCTGCTCACACATGAATCTCTTAAAAATAAATCAATTATTTAAAAATTATTTTTTTAATCACAAACAAACGGGCCCCAAAAGTCATATATAAAGTGATTTCTAAGTAATGGAAAGAATAAAAATCTTTGCACTAACAAACGTATAAAAATTAAAATCATATAATATTACTAAAAATAAATAAACACAATATTTTTTATATTTGGTCGGGGTCAAACACGATAGTTTGATGTGGTCAATAATGCAACACTGACTCACGTTTGAAAGCTCAATACATTTTACTCCTATCATATTCAAATTTTAATTATTCATTCAATCTTGAGATAAGATCTTTGCGACTATAACAATAAAATAGTACACGTACCCACTACCTTGAAAACTATTTAATAATCACTTTATATGTGACTTTTAGGTCTATTTGTTTGTGATTAAAAAAATAATTTTTAAATAATTGATTTATTTTTAAGAGATTCGTGTGTAAAGCAGAAGATGATTTGTGTTTGGTTATAATCATAAAAAATATTAATCTTCTTTCTCTTCTATCGCAAACATTTTTTTAGTGAGGAACCTGTAAAGGTAAATTTGAGGAGCTAGGTAAGTTCACTGAATGAAAAAAAAAAAAGGAAGACAATGAAGGGAAAAAAAAAAAGAAAGGTGACGGTGAAGCCTGTATATTATGTACACGTTATTGGAATCGATCTAAGAGAACTACATAATTATGTATCTAATGGGAGAGATCAGTTTTGAAGCGTCCATTCATTGTGTTGTGGGAGAAACTACAAATTCTCATTTGAATGCCAAAGACCGTTGACTTTAAGAGGAAAGTGTGTCAGTAACGTGTTTCAGCAAGAGTGCAAACTTGTTCTTTGTTTTGTTCATACTGTGTCGTTGTGTTGGACGTTGGTATTGCCACAGACACCATCACATCATCACAATCCATCAAGGACTCTGAAACTCTAAGGTCCAAAGATGGTAACTTCACGTTGGGCTTCTTTTCCCCTCAAAACTCCACAAACCGCTACGTTGGAATTTGGTGGATGTCTCAGTCCACAGTGATATGGGTTGCTAACAGAAACCAACCACTGAATGATTCTTCTGGAATTGTTACCATATCCGAACATGGCAATCTTGTGGTGCTGAATGGAATACATTATTTCCCGGCGTGAAGCTTTCAAGCCATAGAACAGGTAAGAAAGTAGAACTTATATCATGGGAAAGCCCTTCTAATCCCTCCATTGGGAGCTTCTCTTCCAGTGTTGCTCAACGCATAAATATAGTTAAGTGTTCATTTAGAATGAAACTCGACCATAGTGGCGCAGTGGTCCATGGTATGGTGGGGCCTTTGGAGGGATACCGTCCATCACTACGTATCTTAATGGTTTCAAAGGTGGGGATGATGGGGATGGAGATACGGATGTCTATTTTATATTACCAAGTGCATTAGAGTTTGTAATCTATGTGTTGAATTCGCAAGGCCAATACTTAGCAAAATGTTGGGATAATGAGAAGAAAGAAATGGAAGTCACATATGTTCGTGGAAAATTGGATTGTGATATTTATGGTATATGTGGACCGTTCCCAAGCTGCAATGACATAGCTCACCAATATGTAGCTGTTTGAAAAGGTTTGAGCCAAGGAACAAAGAGGAATGGAATAGAGAAAACTGGACCGGTGGATGTGCTAGAAGCACACGTTTGCAGTGTGAAAGGGTCAAAGATCAAAATATTAGTATGGATAGTAAGGAAAATGGATTTTTGAAACTGCAAATCGTTAAAGTTCCAGATTTCCCAGAAGGGTCTCCTTTTACGCCTTGCACATGCAAAAGCCAATGTTTGGAGGATTGCACTTGTGTTGCGTATTCTCACGATGATGGGATTGGTTGTACGTCTTGGACTGGCATGGGAATCTACTTGACATATACAACAATTCTCAAATGGAGGACTCGATCTATATGTATGTTCGTGTAGCCTATACTGAACTTGAACTTGGTATGCTACGTCTGATCATGGTTTCTTTTTCTTTGGACTGAATTCCTTATATTTTAAATTTAAATTTCCCCTTCATAACAGATAGAGCGACAAACACAACAATCATCATTACAATTACAGTGATAATAGGAACTTTCATCATTGTTACTTTTGCATATGTCATGTGGAGGTTCTAATCACCCTGGTAAGACAACATCTACATTTTATCGGTATAGGAGCTAAGCAAACTTTATGTTTCTCACTCCAGTAAAAATATGGCACTCAATTAAATAATCATGGAAAAGGAACAAGAAAGCTTTCCTACTTTTTAGCAATGGTGAAACATCAGAACATACAAGCCACAAAGTAATTGAAGAATTGTCACAAGCAAAACTCCAGGAGCTCTTACTATTTGATTTAGAAAGGCTTGCAACAGCCACAAACAACTTAAACCTGTCCAATAAATACAAGGTAACTTTAAAGAAAGTTGTCGTATTAATTTCAATCTGTTGTCTATAGTTGTCCTCTTAATATTTTTTTTCCCAGGGCAAACTGCAAGATGGACGGGAAGGCATACAATTTGGAGATTGCAAATTAAGTTGTAGAAGACATAGACTTGGAGAAAATTTCACGCAATAGAAAGAAATAAGGCATACAATATAATGTAGCACAAGCCCTAATATAGGTTCAAAACTCACATTTAGAAGCTAAATTGACAGTGAAGAAAAAAAAACTTTATGCTAGTTAATAATTTGTTCAAAATAATCCTTACTCAAATTTCATCTATTAGTCTATCACAAGGATATATAAAATTAGGTCATATTTTGGTGAAAATTCATAGATCCTTGAAAATTTGAAACATAATTATTATTGGAGGCTGAACAGGGGAAATCCTATTACTAAAATGCTCCAAATGCAAGAAGATGGGTAATATTTAATAATTTTGTTTTTTATATAACATGCTCTAAAGTAAAGCCTAAAATGTTCCTATAAAGCATGGGAGTGAATAAAATGAAAATACTAAACATACCTCCCTAAGTTTAAAATTCACATTGTCCTCAATGTAAATAAAAAAGAAAAAGGAAAAGGTAATGGAACAAACTCACTCAAAAGGAGCGGGAGGAAATTGGTTGGGGTATTGATGGTGATGCTAGTGGTAAAGAGTTTGGATCATATCCCCCATCCACTATTGAGGAGCTTCAATGTGTCGGATGGTGGGAGGAAGGTATATGCTACCATTTAGAAGCCAATGAGCAAAAAGAGAAGTAGAAAAGAAAGAAAAAACGAAATAAAGAAAAAGAAAACAAACATAAAAGAATAAATACAAGAAAAGATATATAAAAGAAAGAGAGGGAGAAAGAGAAAACAAAGGAAAAGAAAATCATTTTTTGCATTGCAACACCTTATGGTAGATGCCATATGGAGTGTAACACTCTCTACTTAAGTTTTCTTCTAGGGAGGTGATGGTGTAGGTGATGGTCTACGGTGGGTGATAGAGGGGCAACAGGAAACCATTGGATAAGGGTAGGTGGAAATAGATGGTTAGGATGAAGAGGGGCTTGGATAGAGTGTGAATGGGCGTAGGATAAGACCTTTTATCTAAAAAGAACTTTTTTTACATGGACATCTACACTACCACACCTTTTTTTGGCAAATGCCACAGGTGGGTGTGACATTATTTTTTAAAAAAAATGGATGGTCACCCTGTTACCACACCTTATGGAACCTATTACAAGGGGTGTGGAAGTCTCTACCCTATTTTTTTTTTTGTATGAATAGCACCACGCTACTACACCCTGTGGCACTTGTCATAAGGGGTGTAGTAATCATTGCTTAGAAGCCTTCACTAAGGGAGCTTGGATGATGATCATGAACCTCACACATCTTCCTTGGGATAGGGTTGTCCATTTTTGTTACATTTTAAGGGTATTCCTACATTGTAGTGTTTATGACCTTTATAACATAAACTAACAGTGCATTACTAGGACCTTTCATAAACTTACAAATGTTAAACCTAATGATTTCTCCATGAAATTCCATTGTGAGCATCCCATAAAAAAATATCAATTTTTGTCCTAGTTGTTTTTGAGGAATGGTCTCCCTGAGAAAATTAAATAGAGGTGGAATTAGAGGAGTTATCCTTAGGGGTGTTCATCGGTTCAGATTAATCCGATGAACTTGACAATCCAAAACATAACCAATTAAATTGATTCAGATTTTTTAAGCCAATCGGGTCTGAACCAAATCAAACTGATTAAACCCAATATAGATTGGTTCGGGCATTGGGTTTGGATTTCCAAACTTGATTAAACTTGAACCAAACCAATCTTGCACTCTGTCATATATTTTCTCCTAATTTCTTTTAGTACCCTTCACACAATACTAAGGTAGAAAGACTATTATTTACAAGTTGAAAGTTTGCACACCTAAAGTGTTGAACCCTAAGCATAATTGTTCCCCTATTCCCCTCTTTTGCCCCAATTCGATCCTTCACCCTCACCGCCTTGCCCTACTGCTGTCAGTTACGCCGGCTAGGTCACTCCTCCACTTTTTACTTCGTCTCGTTCGTCAATCATCGAGCTAATGCAAGTCTCACTCGTTCGCTCCTTCATACCTTTGCCACCTCTCGCCATCGCCAATTCATGGTTGCTGCCTCGCACCACCACCAGTTCGTGGTCCCTGCCTCGTGCCACCTCTAATTCGCGGTTGCTACCTTGCGCTGCCGCCAATTTGTGGTCACCGCCTAGCATGTTGTGTCACCCAGTGACGATGACATCGTGAGTTTTGTTGTTCATCCTTTTCCTTTCCTAATTTAATGTGTTCCTTATTTGTTCTTCATTTATTTTTTTTGTTTTTGGAAATTTGATTCATGCTTAACTAATTTAATTTGTTGTTGCTTTTAATTTTTTTCTTTAACTAAAGTTGTAGGTCTGTGCTTTGTATGAGTATTGTTTGACTAAATTAGGAATAATGTACATGACTGTGTGTGTGTATGAGTAATATGTGCAAGTGTGTGTAACTGTGTGTGTGAGTGAAATGCAATTCTCTGTGAATCTGTTTATGTCTCTACAGGTTTGCCTATGTGTGTGAGTCTGCCAGTGTGTGCTGGTGTGTGAGTAATGTGTGTAGGTGCGTGTGACTGAATTGTGACTGTGTGCATGAATGTGTGTCAAAGTGACTTGGCAAAGTTAGTGTAAGAAGCTCTATGTGTGTGACCTAATTGATAAGAGTAATTTGATGCATTTTCTGAACAACTATTATTATGTAAGATGCTATAATTTAGAACTTTCTATACAGTAGCTAATTGCTTCTTAATTTTTTTAGGTTGTTAACCAAATGACAAGTGAGATAGTTTCTAATAGACCTAACCAACAAGGTCAAATTGCCCCTCCAACATAGCCATAAAACCTCTAACACAACAAATTCAAAGAAAAGCCTAGAGAAATGCTTGAAGGAACGAGGAATCACAATAGTTTGTTGTGTGACTATTGATAATGCTAGTGCTAATAACTTAGCCATTTCATATTTAGTTAGAAGCATGAGTGATTGGAATGGTAATACTTTGTTAGCTAGAGATTACATGCACATGAGATGTGCTACTCACATCTTGAACTTGATTGTAACTGATGGATTGAAAGAAATTGACCCCTCTATTAGTAGAATAAGGGCTGCATGTAAGTTTGTTAGATCTTCTCCATCTAGATTGGCTACCTTTAAGAGGTGTGCATAAGAGGCAAGTATAAGTAGTGATGCTTTTATTTCACTTTATGTAACCACTAGGTGAAACTCCACATATTTAATGCTAATTGCTAAAAAATTTGAGAAAGCATTTAAACGGCTGGAATATGATGATTCTTAATACTTGATAACTCTTGCTAATGAAGGGGGGGTGTCCTAATAGTGATGGTTGGACTCGTGCACGTTTGTTTGTTAAGATACTAAAGGTGTTTTATGATGCAACCCTTGTTTTTTTTGGTTCATTGCATGTGACATTTAACGTGTTTAATTTTCAACAAGTTGTGTGACATTCAAAAATCATTGAATAAATGGAGGCAAAGTAATGATGTGATCTTGCAAAGAATGACCACAAATATGCAAATCAAGTTTTCTAAATATTGGGAAAGTGGTGAGATAAATTGTTTATTGTTTGTGGCTGTGTTTCTTGATCCGTGGCATAAGCTTGATTATTTGAATTTTACTTTAATCAGATGTATGGTCATGAAAGGAGCCAAGAGATGGTGAGAAACTTAAAAGACATTATCAACATGTTGTTTGAATATTATGCTACATTGTATCCCTATCGTCCTGATGGTAGTGATTCTAGTAGCATAGTATCAAAATCAAATTTGGCTTCCTAATCTAATGCCTCGAATGATGATGGTGATGATGAAAAAGATTGGGTAGATGAGTTTAGGTTAAAAATAAGGAAGAAACAAGGTGAAGTGAAGAGAAATGAGTTAGAAAGGTATTTGGAAGATGATATTGAAGACTCAGGTCCTAATGATAAATTTGACATTTTGAAGTGGTGGAAAGGGAAGACAGTGAAATTTTATGTTCTTTCCTGTATGGCTAGAGACATATTAGCTATCCCAGTATCTACTGTATCATTTGAGAGTGCCTTTAGTACAGGAGGTCGAGTCCTTGACCCGTTTTAGAGTTCCTTGAGTGCTACTACTGTTGAATCTTTGATTTGTGCTCAAAATTGATTAAGGACTACTCCTAAGGATATTGAGTTATGAGATGAGATGGATCAAATCCAAAAGATTGAATTTGGTATAAAGCTTTGATTATTGTATATAAGAGTATTGATTGGTTGTTTTATGCTAGCACGCTTATACCTTTGTGTTTAAATTTGTACTTTATAGAGTTGTATGCGCAAGGGGAAAGTGATGGTGGAGCTGGAGCTGCTAGTGTTAGTGTTGGAACTAGACTCAACACACCAAGTACTTCTTAAGGTTATGATTTAATTTTTAATTTATGAATTTAAGTTTTAGTTTAAATTCTAAACAACTTGTAAAATTTAGTTTCACTTAATATCTTATTGCATTGCAAGTTGGCTTTCAAGATCAATTACTCAAGGTTTAGAAAAGATTGAACATTGCATAAAGACTACTTGACTAGAGTTTTTTTCCCCCTATTATTTGGTCTTATGCATTGTACTGTTGGACTTAGGCTACTTGATTTATGTTGGACAATGGACAATGGACTACTATTTGGTTTATGTTAGATTAACATGTAGTTTATTAATGTTGGACAACGGACAATGTATGTAAATTTTTATGTTATTTACCGATGGAGTTTTATGGTATAATTATATTTTTTTTGTATTTTTTACTACTACTTACTTAGTGCAAGCCCTTTATAGTCAAATATGTTGTTTAAACTCATTTAATGACAAGATTATGTGTCAATTTTTGGTCAAACCATGAATTTTTTTAATTTTTTCAAAAATATGCATTTTTTTAGAATAGACCCGATAAAACCGAACCGAATCAACCCGTTCTTGATCAAGTTGGTTTGGTTCGGGTTGTACAGAAAAAATTGACAAATCCAAACCAATCCGAACCAATGAAAAATGATTGGTTCGGATTTTGGCCCCTCTCCCCTAAATCTGAATCAAACTGACCCTTGAATATCCCTAGTTATCCTCTTTCATGTCAAGTACATAAAATTCAGTAATAAAAACCAATTTATTCACTTTTAGACATTCTCTAAGACTTTTACAGTGTAAACCACAAACTTGTCAATAAGTTGAATAACCACTCTTATTTCTTTCAAGGGACACAAACATAGAAAAAGGCATAACATCTATAAAGGCACCCAAATCACATAAAGCATTATTTATTGTAACCTTACCAATTGTGCACAAGATAATAAACATACCTGGGTGCATGCATTTGGGGAGGGGGTAATTTCTTTTGAATGATGGCTGAAACATTTTTCCTTATACTTACCCTTTCATTACCTTTCAACTTGCCTTCATTGATGCTTAGTGTAACATCCCGGGCGCTAACGAGGGCGGGGAGTGATCGCCGGTGCAAAAGAGATGAGGCACGGACAATGAGCGGCTCCTGGCAGGCTTCCAACGGGAGGGGTACATGAATGAATCGAATACACACCCGAACGAGAGAGATCTAGAGGCTGTGCAGGTATGGGACTGTACAGTTGAGGATAGCTTAAAGGAATTAATAAGTGCTACCTATACCATCAAGATGCATCTACTTTTCGGTAGCCTATCACTTAAGAACTCTATAGTTAAGCGTGCTTGACTTGGAGCGATTTAGGGATGGGTGACCTCCTGGGAAGTTTCCCAGGAAGCGTGTAAGTGAGGACAAAGCACGCTGAAAAGTCTTGTGTTGGTTTGTGGGGACAGTCACAGATCCTGTAAGCGGCCGGGCGTTACATCCTTCACTAACCTGACTTGGCTGGAAGGTTAATAGGATGGGCAATAGAATTATTTAAATTTGGACTTAGTTTTGAACCTCTTCAAGCAATTAAAGCCTAAGCCTTAATCTACTTTGTGGCAAAAAATGACCATACTTAAGGATATCAGAAGCACATGGTCAAACAATTGGACAATTTATTTAAACAAGTCCCCTAACCTCAAAGGTGGTGGAGTTGGCATACTACTAGAAAGCGATGAAGTCGTGATAGTGGAGCACTCCATAACCTCCTCCTACTACATGTCTAACAACCAGGTCTAGTATGACGCCTATATATCCAGGCTGAAAATGGCCGTAGAGTTGGGAAGCAACATATGTCTGCCTCTATAATGATTCACAATTAATCGTGTCCCAAATCAATAGGGACAACCAAGTTACAAAGGACCCTTATTGCAAAAGCATTTAGGCCAAGTCAAAGAATGGTAGCTCAGTTCCATCACACCAAAGTAATCCACACACCTCAAGAAGCAACACAAGAGTTGATATCCTATCCAAACTAGCTAACACAAAGAGTTTTGAGAACAATAAAACAATAATCCAAGAAGATGTATCATAAAGAAGTTTGGAGATTGAGATAGAAGAAAATTAGACGACCTTGATCAAAGCATACTTAATGGATGGGAAACTTAATGAGGAAAGAATAAAGGCTCGTAAGATATAGGGCAAGGTCGTCGAGTATAAAATTGTTGAAGGATTACTTTATAAGGGGATCTTCTGTACCTTGCTACTCAAATGCCTGAGCCTTGTAAGGGTCAACTATGTTTTAGCAGAGAAGCAGCAAAGAATTTGTGGTCGTTACTTGAGGGAAAAGCCTTAACACAAAAAACACTAAGAGTGGGATACTACTAGCCGACCATGGAAATCGACGCCCTCGATCATGTTGACAAATGCTAACATCATCCTAGATCCATATTACACCACCTACTGAGCTTAATGTGCTTTCATCCTTGTGGCATTTGCGAAGTGGGGTATTGATATACTCGAACCATTACCCTAAGCCCCTGGGTAGTTCAAGTACCTAATTTTTGCAGTTGACAACTTTACACAGTGGATAAAAGGCAAGCCCCTCACAAAAATAATTGCCTAGAATGCCACTAAGTTCGTTTATAAGTTCATTATGTGTTGTTTTGGGATCCTATAAGCCATTATATCTAATAATGGCACTTAATTCACTACTAAACACTTTAGGGAATTCCTCATGAGACTTAAGATCCAACATCACTTCTCGTTAGTCAAACAGCCTATATGAACGACCAAGTAGAAGCAATGAACAAATTCGAACTAAGAGGACTCAAAAGGAGACTCGACAGCACTAAAGGCAATTAGGTCAACAATTACCTAATGTGTTGTGGTCGTATCACACTACCCCATACTCAACCACTAGCAAAACTCTCTTTCGTTTAGTTACAGTATTGACATGATTGTACTAACAAAGATTAGGGAACCATCTTGGAGGGTCCAACACTTTAAGTTGACATCCAATGACAAAGTATGCCGAGAAGAGTTGAACCTATAGAAGAAAGATGAGAAATGGTGACAATCGAGCAAGAGGCAATCAAACAAAGCATAATGAGACATCTTAACCAAAAAGTTAGGCTATGAATCCATGCCAATAACCTAGTCCTAAGAAGGGCTGAAATCAGTGGACAGAGCACTTGAGATGGGAAATTAGTAGAAAAATTAGGAAGGCCTCTATCGAGTCACTGACTATCTCAAAGAAGGTCCACATGGCATAGGGGCACATACCTTGGAAACATTATTTGGAAACTCGATTCCTCGAACTCTTGAAACACAATAAATCTAAGTACTATAGTTGATATATTTATATGCATATCTTATGTCAATAATAGTGCTCAATACCTATAAGCCAGAAACTCATTTTATTGCAAATACATACACCACGAATATATATTATCTATATAAAAAAGCATAAAATGAACAAGTTTAAGGTGCTCAATGAGCATTACGCAAAAATGATCAAATGATAACTTATATGTTAAAAATAAATTAAGAAAGGCGAATAAAAGCAACTAAAAACTAGAAAAAAAATCATGTCATTTACTGATAAGTCATGTTACAAAAATTAACTAACCATCTCAATCAAAACCTAACTAGGTCGACTGATCATCTTGGCCAGTGCAATAGAAGCTTTAAGATACAATGATGAGTAGAAAGACTAACATGCGACCACCTCAACATTGACTTGAGCCAGATTTCCACATAAAATTTGAATTAAAGGGACCAAAGATAATGTTCTCTATATAACAGCCTACTGTCACTACTAAACAACACTACTATATTTACCTTCTCAAGTAAAACATAAATATAATCAACACGTGTATATATAAAAGAAATACAGTCATCCTAAGAGACCTATCCATCTCTCCTACTAAGATACCTGTCTTTACAACTAATAAAGGGCAAAAGAATAGAGGGACAATGTAATGACCCTCTGTCGCTACAATACTACTCACATTCCTCGTACATTACCCATATGTTTAGTCATTAAACATAAGCATGATTATATCACCATTCATAACTATAAAATATATACAAATATAATGATATAATATACAAGTAAGGTTATATACAACAACAAAACTTCCTATAGCTGGTCAATTATACAATAAAGACATCAAATCCAAAAAGAAACAAAAAGAGCTTCCAGAAAAGCTCCACCTAATAAAAGCCTCCAAAAGTCTCCATTTGAGACCTTTTCCATCAACTCTGAGAAGCTGGATTTACAGACGCCTCTCCCTCTGCTCCCACGCCAAAATGACGTGATCATCACAGTCATAGCAACACAACAACAACAACAAGACATCCAACCAACAACAAAACAAGGCAAGGGTAAGCTTACAAAACAAAAACCAACATATAACGTTTAATCCAACATAATCAAAATCTTAAATCACACCAATGTATGAATGACACAACTCTCGAGAGATTTTCAATATTTTGGGTGATCAATCAGGTCTTATCCCCTACCATGGCCATCTAGCACCATTCATGGATTGCTAAAACTTTGATCCGTTGGATAATCTTATGGTTGTCAGGATAAGTGTATATGGGTGGTGGTATACCGTGACACAAGGTCTACACTGCCTTGGCCCTCTGCGGGATTACCCATCCACTTATTCCCTAGGTCCTAGTTTTTAGACCCCACTTCTTATCCAAACACTAGGTTGGAGGCCCTATTTGAGCCGTAGCTCCTATCAACCTTCCAACTTCTATGCCTACCGGCACATGGCATGAGGTCCACACAACCTCAGCCAACAACATATACATGCAAATGCATGAGTCACCACAACAATCAACTCAACCACAACAATCATCATATCATACATATATGTATCAACATATCACCACGTGGCCTACTCAGCACCACCTGTGGTCCAACAGTCACCATCAACCACAAATCAACCCCATGCACGCCCAAACTGGCCTTTTGCATGGTCAACAGGTAAGACAATGTCCAAGCAACACATGCCTTTGAAAATTCTCACACAACAACACAGAATTACACACTCGCTCAGCGATCCATATGCTTGCTCAGCGAGTACCTTTCATACAAAGAGCACAATCTCTCTTCAAAGGTCCTCGCTCAGTGAGTATAAGTCTCACTCAGCGAGATTAAGTCCAAAGAGCAACCAAGTTTCAGGAAAAATTTTCGCTCAACGAACATATGTTTCGCTCAGCGAGACACTTACAACTTATCACACAATCCCTCATTAATAATGATAATGAAAAACCCAAAAACTACTTTAGAAAATCATTTAAACATCCATTTAACTGAAAATATACATTTGACATTCATGGAAATCAATAAAGTCATCAACAACCAACAAAAATAACAAGAAAAAAAAAATCTGTTTTCCCCTCGCTCAGCAAGCATTTTCCTCACTAAGCTAGAAATCCATTGCAAAATCCATTGCTGAGCAAACATTTTTGTCACTAAGCGAATGACTTAACAGAGAGCATTAGCTTCCATTGTTGAGCGAAAAATCCGTCACTAAGCGAGCATTTCACTATTTGAGCGAGTGGACTTCTATTGACCTCAAAATTCGTTGCTAAGCGAACATTTCCATAGCTAAGCGAGAGCTCATCTTCAAGCGACTGAAATATCCGTCATTGAGCGAGAATTTCCATCGCTGAGCGAGAGCTCAATCGCTGGGTTGTGATTTTCGATCTTTTTCTTATCAAATCACTCACCAACACCCATTTTTGACCAAATCAATCAATAACAAATATCACAAAACAATTTTAATCACTTCTAATACCTTTCTAATTGATTATATAACAATTTTATTCACAAATCATCAATAAATCTCAAATTTCCTTTTCAAAACCTATTTTTCCAAAAACCAACTAATGACCAATTTCATCAAAATTCAACCGATTTTAAAGCATTTAATCAACATGTCAAAATTATAACAAACTTTTTAAAATCGGTTCAAATATAACCGATTTAAAAAGTCAATTTTAAAAATAAAATAATATACGCGCCAAATTTTTAAACCGGTTCTAAAGAACCGGTTTAAAAAGTGGGTTTTCTAACCTTTGCGCGCCTCTCCCTCTCATTTCCAACAGCCTTCTTCTTCCCCATTTCCTCCCTTCCAGCTTTCTTCTCCTCCATCCACCCCTCATTTCCTCCATTGAAGCTTTCTTCTTCCCCATCCGCCCCTCATTTCCTCCATACAATCTTTCTCCTCTCCATCCGCCCCTCATTTCGCCGTTGCATTTTAGAGGGAGTAGGAGACGTAGCATGCGCTGTCACAATCGCCGTGGGAGTCGTCGCCGTTGCCATCTGCGTTGTCGTTGTTGCCGTTTGCATCGTCGCCGTTGTTGGAGTGCGACCTTGGTGCCAAGCTTGCTTTGGTTGGAGCTAGCTCACGTCATTGCTGTTGGTGGAGGTCCACTACTGTTGAACGTGCTTCATTGCTAAGTTTGGAGGTCCGCGCACTGGGTTAGTCATTTTAATTTCATTTGGTTCATAATGTTTATATTGGTTCATTTGGTTCATTATGATTTACATTAGTTTACATTGGTTCATTTGGTTCATTAATTATGTGAATATGATTGTTCCATTTTTAATATTAATTTGAAATTAATCTTTTATGTTAATTATATTGTTACATGAAATTAATTAATAAAGGTTATATATGGTTGAAAATGTTTATTAATATATATAAGAAAAGTGTAATTCTTTATATGTTTATAAATTTATAAATCTTTAAAGAACAAGATAAATTGTTTAAGTTAATTATTAACTTATATAAATATGTGGTAAGAATTTTAAGTGTTGAAGATTATATTACATAAGATAGAATTAAGTGAAGTTGATTATTTTAGGTAAGTTAGTAATAAGTAATGGAAAAGAATAAAAGTAAGAACTTAATTTAATTATATGTTAGCAATTAATTAATTGTCACCAAATATGGTTTAACAAGCTATATGTTCTAAAATATTTATTTATTATAAATTTTAATTATAATATAATTTGTATATTTATGAGTATTTATTTATTATAAATTTTAATTATATAAAATAAACATTTATCATGTGCAATGCACAAGCTAAAATACTAGTATAATTAATGTAACTATATTTTGTTTTAAACCCAAAGTTCTATAATTAGCGGATTACAAGAATTAAAGAATTGGCTACCTAGATTAGGCACTGGTTCGGAAATTAAATGACTGTAAGATAAGACAACTTATATATGCTTAGACACATTGATAAATCTATATTTATGTAGATTTATAAAGCAAGTTCACATGATTTTTGCATTAACTCATTGGAAATTTTTGATAAAATAGACCATTAATGAAGGATTTCATGTGATGTGTGTTTCTAAGCTTTTTATTTAAAATTACATGAATTGCCTTAATTTTGTTGAATTTTATGTAGGAAGTTAGTTGAGCAAAGAAAAGAAATCCAGTCCACAGGTATAGAGGAGTAATATACTTATCAAGTGGGCTTAAAAGAAGCCTATAAGCACAAGAACGGGCCAAAAAGGAGACTTGAAGCATAAAATGGAGTGCACAAAGTTGCACCCGCCCGGCGGAACTTGCCCTGGAGGTATTCCGCCGGGCGGGTTGGATAGCCCGCCCGGCATTAAAGCGAAGCGAATTCCGAAAAAACCGCCCAGCGGGTTTCCAACCTTGCTGGGCTGGTCTGAGATCCAAGTTTTAATTTTATTTGAATTTTTAATGGACCTAGATTGGGCAGAATGGACTGGGGTTAAAGTCTTCTACTTCAAAATTCTGAAATGATATTACAAATAGCAAGGAGCAAAGCACAAAAGGGGATCGCTGTCTTATCTTTATTCTTTCCTCAATTCTTCCTTTTTTTTGCTCTTTGGCTTCTAGAGAAGGATTCTTAAAGGGCAATAGGATACTTAGAGTCAGAGACTGGGGAAAAACCTTTTTCTGTAAAAGATTTCTTCTTCTTTTTCCTTTGATGTATATCTTTAAAATTATGATTTCTCTTCTTGCCATGAGTAGCTAAATTTCTTGTTAGGGTTGTGGTGTACTTAGTGTTTGGAACCCCTAAATGTTTAATTTTAATTGAATTCTTGTTTCTATTCAGTCAATTAGATTGCTTTACTATTTTTATTTTCTTACTTGGAATTGATCATCCCTTGTATGCTTCGAATCAATTAATTGAACGGCGGCCGTACCGCAATTAATTGGTAGACATGTAGGGTAATCAAATTAGGTTTTGTCGTATGATCAACCTTCATTCCTAATTTCCAATTGGGTTAGATAATTAATTTAATCCTCCCCTTTTATTCCCTATGCCTTCCTAGGGTTTTAATATCTCACATGATCAATTGGGAAATTAACTTAGAAAGGACTATTGCAATTTATGACCAACAATTGACAATAAAATTTGTAGGGGAATATTGGTAATTGACGAATGGTAAGAGGTTCAATTAGAATTAGATGTGAAGGAACTTAAGAGCACGAAGGAAACCATAACCCTAAGCCTATTTTTCTCCGAATTTTTCTCTACTTGCCATTGTTTGTTTTACAATTCCTATTTTACGTTTATCACTATTGAACCAACCTAGTACCTATTTAATTTTACCTAAACAATATAGAATCTCTGGAAACTGGTAATCACCATTTAGTCTTTTGGGTTCGATATCTTGACTCACGTCCTTTTGTTACTACTGCGATAAGGGTACGCTTGCCCTTGAGCGTATTTTTAGCGCATCAAGTTTCTGGCGCCGTTGCCGGGGACTAATTGTATGATATTAGAAAAAGGAAATTCTCATTGATTTAGGCATTTTACTTTTTGTTAATAATTTCTTTTTAATTTTCTTTATTTTATTTTCCTTCATTTTTTGTTTTGCAAGGTTTCTCTAGTTTTGTTTTTCTGTTGTTTATGCTAACCCGCTCTAAAAGGCCTGTCTTACAGTTTGATTTTGAAGTTGAAAGGATAGCTCGCAGGTTAAGGAAGGAGCAGAGAACAAAAGACATTATGGCTGAACAACCGGAACAACCACAGAGGACTTTGCAAGACTATTTTTCTCCTACCATTGGGGTGGCTGATAGCATTCGTCGCCCCACGGTGGAGGCAAATAATTTTGAGCTCAAGCCTGCACTTCTTGCCATGGTGCATAATTTTGGACAGTTTGGGGGCTTGCCTACTGAAGATTCCCTGGGCCACTTGAAGAAATTTCTCAGGATCACCGACACCGTGAAGTATAACGGTGTCACCCAAGATGCTATTAGACTGGGTCTGTTTCTGTTCTCTCTAACAGATAGGGCATTGGCTTGGCTATCCCCATTGCCAGATGGGTCCATCACCACTTGGGACCAATGCACCAATAAGTTTCTCATGAAGTATTTTCCTCCAGCCAAGTTCAACAAGCTGCAGAAGGACATTATGAATTTTGTCCAATTCGAACAAGAGTCCTTGTTTGAGGCTTAGGAGCGGTTCTAGGATTTACTTAGGCAATGCCCACACCATAGCTTCCCAACAGGACAGATAATTCAGATCTTTTATAGTGGGATCTCCACTCAAAATAAGACTAGCATTGATGCAGCTTGTGGAGGAACCATTTTGAAAAAGTCACCTAACGAGGCCTTTGCTATCATTGAAGACATGGCCTCTAACAATTACCATGCCTCCTTTGGAGACAGGCACATTCTAAAGAGACCTGTAGGAGCTTATCAAGTTAAGTCTAATACATCTTTGGACCACAAGCTTAATGCTATCACTAAGCAGCTGGAGACAATCATGCACGCACAAACTCATCTCCTATCTCCACCGCCCCTCCCTCTAGTATGTAATCAGTGTGGAGTGACTGGGCATGAAGGAAAAGACTATCAAATGAGAAATTTCTTTGCTAAGGCCATTGAGGAAGCCAATTATGCAGGTAGTTCAAACAGGAACCAAGGAGACCCTTACTCCTCCACTTATAACCCAGCATGGAGGAACCACCCTAACTTCTCATGGGGTGGACAACAAAAAGAACAAAATTCCAATCAGAATATCTATAGACCCCCACACCTGCAAAACTAGGGTCCAAGACAGGAAGAGAGAAGGCCCAACCTACAAGACACCATGATGCAATATATGGCCAAGACTGGTGACCGTTTCAAGTCTTTGGAGACACAGATAGCAAACTTGACTAATTTATTGTCTCAAAGGGCTCAAGGTTCTTTACCCACTCAAACTGAGCCCAACCCAAAAGAAGATATGAAGGCTATTACTCTTAGGAGCAGGAAAGAATTGGAGGGGCCAACCAGAAAAGAGAAGCAGGCACCACCACAGACAGGAGATAAGACTCTCATTGAGGAGAGTCATGCTGAACAAAAAGAAAAAGGTATTGTGATTTCTGAGCCAGAAAAGGTATGTGCTCCTTTTCCCCATAGATTGAAAGATGAGCAAAAAGATAAACAATTTTTGAGATTCCTAGAAATTTTTAAGAAATTGCACATAAACATTCCCTTTGTTGAGGCAATAGCTCAAATGCCTAAATATGCCAAATTTTTGAAAGAAATTATTTCAAACAAAAAGAGATTAGAAGGCTTTGAGCTAGTGCAACTCAATGAGGAATGTTCAACCATGGTGCTTAAAAAGTTGCCCCATAAGCTTAAGGACCCAGGGAGTTTTACAATTCCCTGCACTATAGGCAACTCATCTTTTGAGAAAGCACTATGTGACTTGGGTGCTAGTATTAATCTGATGCCTTTCTCTGTTTTTAAGAAGTTGGGGATGCAAGAGCCCCAACCTACTAACATATCTCTTCAGTTGGCTGATAGGTTTATAGCTCACCCTAGAGGAATAGTGGAAGATGTGTTAGTTAAGGTCGACAAGTTCATTTTCCCTGTAGACTTTGTAGTGCTGGATATGGAAGAGGATGAGGACGTCCCAATCATCTTAGGGTGGCCTTTCCTCAATACAGGAGATGCTTTGATAGAAGTTTGGCAAGGAAAGTTGACCTTTAGACTTGATGATGATGAGGTAGTTTTTAGAGTGTTGGACTCCTTGAAGAAGCCCTCCTCTTTTGCTTCCTGCAATTTTGTACAGGCTGAAGATATGACAAAGGCTTCAAAACGTTCAGGGCTTGCTACAAGCCAAACATATCAGCCTCCTTGAAAACTAAATCCTAGTGGATTCCGTTAAGCTCACAACGTTAAACAAGCGCTCCCAAGAGGCAACCTGTGTTGGTTATCTCATTTTATTTTCTTCCATTTTGTTTTTTTTTCTAGTTTTTATTTATTTATTATTATTGGTGCTTTTTCACTTGATTTGGTTGTTTAAGTACTTTTAGGGCATGTTCCAGAGATTTGCAATAGTTGCAACAACATTTTGGACTTCTGAAGATGATGTTGATGATAGTTATTGAGGCAGTTACTAATGGCTGTCTCCAGTTATAAGGATTGGGTTGTACTCTAGACAAGTCTTTCCTTATCTTTTTACTTTTTTATTTTTTTTTCATGTCTATTGGCTTGCTGTATTGAACCATTTCCTGTGTATTCATGTAATGACTATGTGACGCCTTTGCTTCATCTCTTATTTTATCATCATTATTGACTATTGCTTGCCATTGTATGCTCTATAAATTTAGTTGTCACTCCACTTTATACGTCACTCACAATTTGATACACATGACCCTTTACAGTATTGCCTGTTAGCACTTGCTAGTCTTGAATCTGTCTGTGCTTTGTGGTTGCGTTACTCTCATCCCTGTGTGAGAATTGGGCCTAAACAGATATTTTTTTTATTCGATGTGTTTTCTTCTTTGCATGTTGTTTGCTTCAGAACTAGACTTGATTCTTATTTTTGTTGCTTGATTTGTTCACACACATATGATAGAGGCACATTTCTTCTTTTTGAGCCAGGGCCAAATTTTAGCCACCCTACATAATCACCCTTTGCTAGCCCCCTTGAGCCTTATTTTGTTTGTTCTTTAAATTACCTCTTTACAAGCCTAAAAGTGAAAAACAATTTTGTCCCTTTTAATTGGAATTAAGGGATCTGCTCTTACATGCTACTTGTGGCTAAATTCTAAGTTTGGGGTTGCTTGAGGACAAGCAACGACTTAAGTTTGGGGTAGGGTATAATAACATTAAACTTTTCTTCTTACAAATCTGTATAGTAAAAAAAAAAAAGAAGAAGAAGAAGAAAGAAGAGTTTGAAGAGTTGCATAAGTGTCCCAGGTGTGGGGTATCACGATATCAAGTGAAGGGTGATAATATTGATGAGAGCACAAAGAAGGGTTCCCCTGCTAAGGTATTATGGTATCTTCCAATAATTCTAAGGTTTAAGCGATTATTTGCCAATGTAGATGACGTGAAGAACCTTACGTGGCATACAGATGGGAGAAAATGTGATGGATAACTTCGCCATCCTGTAGATTCTCCGTAATGGAGGAAAATTGATCGTTTATTTCCAGTTTTTAGGACTGAGGCAAGGAACCTTAGGCTAGGACTTGCTACAGATGGAATGAATCCTTATGGGAACTTATCTAGTAAGCACAGTTCATGGGCTATGCTTATAATTATTTATAATTTGCCTCCTTGGTTGTGAATGAAGCAAAAATATGCTATTCTATCTATGATGATTGTAGGCCTAAGACAGCCAAGAAATGACATAGATGTCTACTTACGTCCCTTGATTGAAGATTTGATAATGCTATGGGATGAAGGTGTTCATGTGTATGACGGTTATCGTCGTGAAAATTTCATGTTGCGTGCAATGTTATTCTGTTCCATCAATGACTTTCCAGTATATGGGGACTTGAGTGAGTGGATATAGTGTTAAGGGGCATAACGCTTGTCCTATCTGTGAAGAAAACACATCTTACGTACAACTAAAACATGGAAAGAAAACAGTTTACACTGGGCATCGAAAATTTCTTAAGCCTAATCACCCATATCGTAGACTTAAAAAAGCCTTCAATGAATGTTAGGAGGATGGTATTGCACCACCTATTTTAACTGGTGAGTAGGTTTATGAATGGGTGAAGGACATCAACGTCCAATTTGGAAAGATCCACAAGAAAGTTACTAAAAAAACCTTGTGGAAGAAGAGGTTGATATTCTTTGATCTTCCATACTGGTGCAATCTAGATGTTAGACATTGTGTAGACGTCATGCATGTTGAGAAAAATGTGTATGATAGTGTAATTGGCACTCTTTTGAACATTAAAGGCAAGAAGAAGGATAGTTTGAATGCTTGTCAAGATTTGGTTGAGATGGGTATACGACTCTAGTTAAGTCCACAGTTAGTGGGTAAGCAGACATATTTGCCTCTAGCATGTCATACCTTGTCAAGAGAAGAGAAAACAAGTTTCTGTAAGTGTCTACAGGGAGTCAAGGTGCCAAAAGGATACTTTTCAAATATCTAGAGCCTTGTGTCACTAAAAGATCTCAAATTAGTTGGGTTAAAGTCACATGATTGCCATGTTTTGATGCAACAACTCCTACTAGTGGCTATTCATGACATATTGCCTAAAAAAGTTAGAGAGACCATTACGCGACTGTACCTATTCTTTAATGCCATATGTAGCAAAGTCATTGACCCTATGAAGTTGGATGAGTTGGAAAATGAAGCTGCTATTATATTGTGCTAGTTAGAGATGTATTTTCCTCCTTCATTTTTTGACATCATGGTTCACTTAATCGTGCATCTAGTGAGAGAGATTAGAATTTGTGGTCCAGTTTAGTTAAGGTAGATGTATCCTGTTGCATGATATATGAAGATCCTGAAAGGGTATAGTAAGAATCCATACCGTCTAGAAGCATCTATTATTGAGAGGTACATTACTGAAGAAGCCATTCAGTTTTGTACAAAATACTTGTCACAAGTTGAACCTGTAGGGCTTCCAACATCTCATCATGAGGGAGGATTTTCTAGTAAGGGTACTCGATGTGTAAACGTTAAACAAATGAGTCGGGAGGAAGTTCTGCAAGCACATTTCTACATATTGAATAACACTGATGAAGTTGAACCTTATTTTTCTGCTCACAAAAACATTGTCAAGAAAAATAATCCTAGAATGCCGGAGAAATGGAAATTGACTGAGCATAACAAAACATTCTTAAACTGGTTTAAAGAACAAGTTGTGAATGATGATAATGCTTCTGAGGCATTAAAATGGCTAGCACATGGACCTAACTTTGATGTCATATGTTGGACTGGATATGATATTAACAACTTCTCCTTCTATACAAAGTCATTGGATGAGAAAAGTACCGTGCAAAACAGCGGGGTTATGGTTATGGTTGAGTCTATGCACTTCTCTAGTTCGAAAGATAAAAACCATATTATGGAATCCATGTGTTACTTTGGAGTTATCGAAGACATATGGGAAGTTGACTACACAAAATTTAGAGTACCTGTGTTTAAATGTAAATGGGTTAACAATAACACCAGGGTGCAAACCGATGAGTTAGGGTTCACATTGGTCGATCTTAGCAAGGTAGGTTATAAGGAGGAGCCTTTTATTATGGCATACCAAACAAAACAAGTTTTTTATGTTAGTAATCCTTCTAACAAGAGATGGTCAGTGGTTCTCCAAGGAAGAAGTGTGCATGCTAGTCATGAAAAAGAAGACTCAAATTTCGATTTTATTAAGATTCCTTCTTTCTCAACACGAATGCCGACTTTTATTGATGAAAATGAAGTGGATGATGTACATGCCACACATGATGATCATCACGGAGGAATATGGGAAAACATTCATACTTGACAATGTTAGTAACTTATTTATGTTTATGTTGTATATTCTTGTTGACATTATATAATTTTTATTATATTATTTAATTCTTTTTATCGTTATGTTTATCTTTGAAAATTTCAAACTTCTCTAATGACGGTACTAATAATTTTTTTTCTTTTCCAAACAGGTCATGGCTGATTCTTCTAGTAACCCATCTTATGAGTCTACTAAAAAAAAGGGTAGACGAGGTACACGCCTAAAAGAACTGACTCTCAGTCGAGCTGGTGACCATCTGATTCCAATTTAGTTTGACATGCTTAGTGGGGCACCTGAGGGGGAAAACGCCATAAAATTCATCATTTTTATAGGCATTCTTGCTCAGAGTAAGGTCTCTATCCTTTATGAGGATTAGGACCATGTGGAGGAGTGCGTAAAGAACCAAATATGGCAAACTATCACGGTATTTTATTTCTACAATCTTAAATATATAAATTATATTTAACCATATTATTATCACACATTAACTATTTAATTTTTTTTTGTAGTTGACTTATGTTGTTCCACATAATGCTATATGGAGAAAAAAGTTGCTCTCACTTGCGGCTAAGCATTGGAGGGCATTTAAGACACAACTCACCACGAGATACATATATGGAAAGTTGAAAGACACTTCTCCTTGTGAGAAGTATGCATTTTTGGATAAAGATACGTGGGCAAAGTTTGTTGAAAGCTGGGAGGATTCTATCTTCCAGGTTTAGTTGTAATCATATTTTTCTAATCATACAACAATATTTGATTAATTTTTATTCAATTTAATAGTGTCTTATTATACGCAAGAGAAGAGAAAAAAAGGACAAGCGATTGCATCCAAGAATGTCCACCCCCACAAATTGTCTCGTGGGGGATATAAGTTGCTTGAGCAGAAGACGATGACGGAGAAGGCGAGGCAACGTCAATTGGAAGCCTCAGCATTTGGTTCTACTATAGATATTGTTCCTCCATCAACATCGCAATGATGGGATAAATGGAAGGTGGCTCGCACGCTACAATCGGGTGGATATATATCAGACGAGACACGCGTTGTTGCTGAAAAGATTATAAGTCATTTTTTATTTCAAATTATAATTGTAACTTCATATACCATATTTTTTTACACATTTCTTGAATTAAATGTTGTAGGGCTCACTGGTTGAGCAGACCTCATAGGGAACATTTGTTCCTCATGGACGTGAGGATATATTAACAACGGCTATTGGAAGACCAGAGCATCCTGGTAGGGTTCGTGCAGCTGGACGAGGTATTGGCATTTGTGATTACTACGGACCACCCTCATGTAGTGGGCCCAACTTTGGAATTGTCACCAGGGAAGAGTTGGAGCGAATTAGGTAAGAGATTAGAAATGAGCTTAAGGAACAGTTGAGACGGGAGATTAAAGAGAAGCTGGTATCTTTGGGTCTTTCACAACAAAATACAAATGTCCAAACAGAACAAGCTCATACTTCTGTACGTGTTAGCACAAAGGGAAGCTATGCTGCTGCTAATCCTTTTGGGGAAGAGACTGACACTGATATCCATGAGTAGTGTCAGTTATATGTTGATGGAGAGCCTATTTGTTTAGTGGCCTTTGGGAGAGTATATAACTTGGGGCCTACCATACACCACATGACTGTTGAGGATGATATGGTGAGGGTGGTGATTGAACAAATATGGGATGCATATGCTCAAGTTCCAGTACTTACCGAGGAGGTTGAGACTGTTGGACAGGCACCTAAACAGCTCATTTAATGGCCGAGACGACTTATAAAGGTCACATCAGTCAAGGTATATTCATAAGTCATCTTAAATAATTTTTTTTCTATTACAAATTAAAATAACTTGAATGTATTTTATAACCTTATTTTGTATTTTTTTTATAGGATGTTCAACTGTCTAAGAAAGATGTTCTACCCAAAAAATCGGAACCTGAAGTTGATCCAATAACACGCTTGTGGCAAATGACATCTAGTATGGGGACAGATGTTGTTCAAATAGATTGGGAATTAACACTCCTTGGCAAACCTAGTGATGTAGACCCGTGGATCACCCAGAAGGATGTATTGGAAATTTGTACTGGCAATGAAATGCTAAATATCTCAGTTCTTCAATTATGGTTGTTGTAAGTTTAATTTTTTTGTTAATCTGTTAAATACGCATCTCAATATTATATTTAACATTCATTTGTATATTTTAGATACATGCATCGTCTTTGTCTCTCAAAGGATCGGGAGAAAGTATATGGATTTATTGACCCATTGCCTATTCAGATGATAGGGAATAAGGATGAAGATTCCCAGGCCTACATTCAGAATTGGATGTATAATGGACAAAAACGGTGTTACCTAGCACCATACTTGCATTGGTAAGTACAAGTTATTTCTTACCCAAATGATTTTAAATGATTTTTGAATCTCATCACATATATTCTTTTTGCAATGTAGCTCGCATTGGCAATTGCTAATTATTTTTCCTAGGGATAATACTGTGGCCTTATTGTGTTCGTTGCATAAGAAGCCTAACAAAGATTTGAAACAACTAATAGAAAGGTAATTCTTTATTTATAATATATTTCATTCATGCTTTATATTGTAATTATGAAACCTATAACATGTTTTGTATATCTATTTTTTAATCAGAGTCATGATTGGATATCAAACATTGGCAGGTAGGCACGTGTCACTACGGAGGAAGCCTAGTTGGTTTTTTTTTTATGTAAGTAATTTACAACTACATATTCTATTACAATTTGTAATTGTTTTTACAATCATTTCTAAAAAAATTCTCATTGGTAGGCTAACAAACAAGTAAGGAGCTATGAGTGTGGATATTATGTTATGAAACATATGTTGACCATGGTTTCAGCAGATATTGTGGATTCATCGGACAAGGTAATATAATTTTTATTAAGTTACAATAATACTTATTATTGTAGGTGGTTGACTAATGATTTAATTTATTTTTTTATGTTACAATTATTCATTAATAGGAAACCATTCCCGCATGAGAACTTGCTAGACATTCGTCAATGTTGGGCAAATTTTTTTGTTGAAATAAGTAATAGATAGTTTGTTTAGAATGACTTTAGAGAGAAAAGAATAGTAGTTTTTATTTCAAATGTTTCAAATATGTTATGAAGTTTTGTTGGTTAATAAGTGAATTCTGACTTTTGATAAATGAATTCTCTGGTTGTTTTTGTGGTATTTGTCTATATCAGGTTTTGGTTGTATATGTGAAAACAATTAAGGTATTTAAAAAAAAGAAACTTTTTAAATCGAGTGTGCATTAACCGATTTAAAAAGTGACACTTTTTAAATCGGTTCTCTGTAGAACCGATTTAAAAAGCCATTTCTAATCGATTTAAAAAGCCTTTTCTGTAATGGTGCAACATACACAAACACCAAATCAACCATGAGTAAGCTTTCCTTACCTCTAAAAGTCTCCAAATCCGGATTTAGGTTACTTGAGAATCCAATGTTCTTGAGCCAAAATTAGCTAGAATTGTTCCATTATGTACCACAATCGCTAAACCAAGCTCATAACTCTTTTATAGCCTCACACACTTGATAAAATGTAGAGAGAGGTAGAGAGAAAATGAGAGTAGAGAAAGAAAAAGAAAGGAAGAATGAGGAAGGAACCCCCCTCCTCCTTATATACTTAACTCCCCTAGTACTCTCATACAGACTTTTGGTCAAGTGAGGCCCAAACCTCACCAAACCACTCCTCATATCTCGAAACTGGTTTAACTCAACTATTTTTTCTCAAAACCCAAAATCTTAATCATAGCATACCCACATTAGCTCAAGTTTCCTAAATCCAAACCTAAATTTCAAACAAACAACACATAACCAACATCATATACAACAAACTATACACGACAACAATTCATTTCTTTCTTTTAATCACCTAGATTACATATCTTAGTTTCACTTTTTAGTTATTAAAACACTTAATCAGACATTTAAGAAAACAAGATGTTACAATCCTCCCCAACAAGAAAAATTTTCGTCCTCAAAAATTTGTTTACCTGGGAAGAGATTCGAATATTGCTCCTTTATCTTATCCTCCAATTCTGATGTAGATTCTTCAGTTACATCATTCTATACCACTCTCACTAACTGAATATCTTTACCTCTTAACTGCTTTGTCCTTCTTTCCATGATCCACATTGGTAACACCTCATAGGTCAAATCTTCTCGAACTTACACCAAGTCTGCTTCTGTGATGTGAGTAGGGTCATACACATACTTCCTCAACTGAGATACATGGAAGAGATCATGAATATTGGACAAGAAAGGTGGTAACACAATCTAGTACGCAACAAGTCCAACTTTACGAAGAATCTAATAGGGACCAAGAAACTTAGGAGTAAGCATCTAAGATTTGATTGCCCTACAAACTCTAGTCACTGGGGTGACCCTCAAGAAAACATGGTCGCCCTCCTCAAACTCAAGAGGCCTCTTCCACTTATCAGCATATGACTTTTGGCGATTCTAAGCAATTCTCATATTCTCTTGAATCTTATTCACCTTCTCTGTCGTCTGCTATATCAATTTTGACCCCACAAACATGCTTTCTCCACCTTGACACCAACAGAATGGTGTTTTGCATCTCCAACCATATAAGGCTTCAAATGGTACCATACCAATACTTGCATGAAAACTATTATTATAGGTGAATTCCACTACAGGCAAAACCTCATCCCAACTTCCGAGATGATCTAACACACACGCCCTTAAAAGGTCCTCCAAAGACTGGATTGTCCTTTCCAACTGACCATCCGTCTAGGGGTGATATGCAGAGCTAAGCTTCAACTTTGTACTTAAAACTTGATGCAAACTCTGCCAAAATCTAAAAGTAAGTCTCGGATCTCTATCAGATATAATGCTAGAAGGCACTCCATGCAAACGTATAATCTCCTTAATATATATCTGAGTTAATCTCTCCAACGAATACTTAATATTAATAGGTAAGAAGTGAGCACACTTCGTCAACCTATCAACAATGACCTAAATAACATCAACACCCGGTGCAGTTATAGGCAAACTCACAACAAAATCCATGGTGATGCTGTCCCACTTCCATTTAGGTATCTCTATGGTTTGCAACATCCCATCGGGTCTCTGGTGTTCTATCTTGGCTTTCTCACAGGTTAGGCAAGCTACAACATATTTCGCCACATCTCTTTCATACCTGACCACCAAAACATCTTCAAATCTTGATACATTTTGGTAGTACCGAGATGCAAACTTAGCTTACTCTCGTGACCTTCTTCTAAGATAAGCTTCTTCAACTCAAGGTCTTGTGGCACACATACTCTGCCTTTGAATCTCAAAATGTCATCTGCACCCAGACTAAAATCTATTACTTTATCTGTATCCAACAATTCCTTAGTCTTGCAAAGACTAGGATCCACTGATTGCTTCTCCTTGACCATCTCTAAGAAATCACTAGCCATGGTAATTACCACAGTCGATATGGTCAGATGATAACTCCACATATAAGTTCAGGTCTCTAAACTTCTCCACCAGCTCCAACTCATTTACCATAAAGGATGACATGTAAACAATCTTCCTACTTAAAGCATCAGCTACCACATTTACCTTGCCAGGATGGTACATCAACTAGAAATCAAAATCTTTCAAATATTCCATCCATCTTCTCTACCTCATGTTCAGCTTCTTCTGATCAAACAAGTACTTTAAACTCTTGTGATCACTAAATACATCAAACTTCGCACCATACAGATAGTGTCCCCATATCTTTAGAGCAAACACCACAGCTGCCAACTCCAAATCATGAGTAGGATAGTTTCTCTCATGATTCTTCAACTGTCTAGATGCATAGGCCACAACCTTCCTATATTGCATCAGCACACAGCCCAACCCTTGATGAGAAGCATCACAGTAAACCTCAAAAGGCTCACTAGGATCAAGCAACACTAAGACAGGAGAAGTAGTCAACCTTTTCTTCAACTCTTGGAAACTGTTCTCACAAGCTTCTATCCATGCAAAAGGTTGATCTTTACGAGTAAGTTGGGTCAAAGGCGCAACAATCCTCGAGAAACCTTTTATGAATTTTCGGTAATACCCAGCTAACCTAACAAAACTCCTTATCTTCGTAGCTATCTTCAGATGTTCCCATCTTAACACAGTCTCAACCTTTCAAGATCAACTGCAATCCCTTTAGCTGAGATTACATGACCTAAGAATTTCACTTCATCCAACCAAAACTCACACTTGGACAGTTTAGCATACAACTGCTTCTCCTTCAAAATCCCCAACACTATCCTCAAATGCTCTCCATGCTCATCATACGACTAGGAATAAACAAGAATGTTGTTAATGAATACAACGACAAACTTGTCTAAGAAAGGTCAAAAGATTTTATTCATGTAATCCATGAATATAGCAGGAGCATATGTAACTCCGAATGGCATCACTACATATTCATAATGCACATACCGAGTCCTGAAAGTAGTCTTATATATATCTTCATCCTTCACCCTTATCTGATGGTATCCAGATCATAAATCTATCTTTGAGAATACCTTGGCTCCCTTTAACCGGTCCATCGAATCATCTATCCTTGGCAATGGATATTTATTCTTGATCGTAATCTTATTCAACTGCTTGTAATCCACACATAACCTTGAACTACCATATTTCTTTTTCACTAACAATACCGGTGCTCCCCAAGGAGAAACATTGGGTCGAATCATCTTCTTCTCTAGCAACTCCTCAACTTGCTTCTTTAACTCTGCCAACATAGCTGATGCCATTCTATAAGGAGCCATTGACACTGGTCCCGCTCCTAGAACCAAGTCTTTAGCAAACTTTACTTCTCTCTGCTAAGGTACACCAAGCACATCCTTACGAAAAACTTCAGGGAAATCTTTAACCACTACTACTGAATCCAAATCCAAGTCACTCTTGACTTCTACAAAAGACAAAATCATATACCCTTGAGCTCCTTCTTGCAAAGAAATCTGAGCTTGGGTAGCAAAAATGAATTCAGAATTCTCCACACTAGGAAAGATCAATGTCTTTCTAGCACAATCCAACAAGATATGGTTGAAAGACAACCAATCCATTCCCAAAATCACATCTAACTCCGTCAAAGGAAGATAGATCAGGTTCACCTTATACCTTCGCCCACTCACTACTATCGAACAATTAGCACAAACCACCGATGTCATCACAAGGGTAGCAGTCGGCGTAGAAACAAGTAGATCAAACAATAGAGGACAGAACTACAACCTCTCCACACATTCATATGAAATGAAAGAATGAGTGGCTCCAAAATCAAACAACACTAATAGAACATTACCAGCTATCTCACACTCGCCCCAAATCAAATCATCAGAACGAGCAACTTCTACTCCACTCGTGGCAAACACGTCCAGTTGTTGTAGGTCTCACTGCCCTTGCAACATTCATAGTGGACTTCGTCTTCACTGAAGCTGTGCAGTGTCTGGCTATATGTCCAAGCTGCTGACATCTGGAATAAATACTGTCCTTCAGAGGGCACTAACTCACGTAGTGTGGTCCTCCACACCGGTAGCATCTAACCTCTTACTGTATGGTCTAGGGACAGAGGAACAACTCTGGGAGCTAGAAGTCCCAAATTGCTGAAATCTAGAGGATTGTGGCTGACTCTAAGGTCTGTCATAAGGCTTCCTTTGTTGCCCTCCTCTCTTGGATCCAAAAGATCCACTACTCTGAGTCCTCACCACTTGAGTGTTAGACTCCAGTCTCTCCACTGTCTTTGCCTTCTCCATCAGAGTGGAAAAATCTCTGATAGTCATAGGGATTATCATCCTCTTCAACTCATGCCTCAAGCCTTCTTCAAACTTATGGCACCTCCACTCTTCTGTAGTTTCCTGTGAGTAAAACCGGGCCAGGTACTCAAACTTGCCGGCATACTCACTCACTGACATGTTCCCTTAGTATAACCTTAGGAACTGCATCTCCTTTGCATGCCTTGCGCTTGTTGGAAATACTTATCCAGGAAACGCTTTTGAAAATTAGCCTATGTGACAACCTCACCCGAGCTCCCATCAATTGCTGGGTTCCTTGCCACCAATACTCTACCTCACCAACAAGTATATACGTGGCATATACAACCTTCTTGTCATCAGGGCAAGCCATCGCCCTAAAAATCTTTTCCATCTCTCGCATCCACTAGTTAGCTACATCTGGATCTGACTCACCCTTGAACTGGGGTGGGTCATTCTTCCTAAACTCGGCCAACCCTTAAAACTTGGGAGGCACAGCAACACGAGCAGCTTCAGTAGTGGCTCGAGACATCTCCAATTGTTCCATAACAGCGTGATGCTGCTGAGCCATGGCCATCTGTTGCTGGGCCACAGTATTTTGCTGTTGCGCCATAGCAGCAACCATCGCCTCCATAGCTCTAGCTATCTGGGAGAAATCAACTAGAGGTGGTGGTGGTGGCTGGTTACACCTCCACATCAGGATTCTACAAAACCAACCACAACAACACTCATCAACTATCTAAACATAATCACTTCACTCATGGAAGGATCCACACCACAACATAATAGAGATGAACAACATTTCATGCAACAATCATAGAACAAATGAAGGAAGACCATGAGTCTACTCAATCCATGAGTCCAACATACAACATTGCCTTCCACATTTATTGCTTTAATATAATTTTGAGTTGGCCATTCTCAAAATCACATTGTAGTCACTTCCAATGGATTAGGCAACATAAACAACATGTCATATACATACAACATAAGCATACTCGACCTATTTTCCATAGGCCAACCTAAAGACACGACCAACTCTGATACCAAAAAGTGTAACGACCCTCTGTCACTACAGTACTACTCACATTCCTCGTACATTACCCATATGTTTAGTCATTAAACATAAGCATGATTATATCACCATTCATAACTATAAAATATATACAAATCTAATGATATAATATACAAGTAAGGTTATATACAACAACAAAACTCCCTATAGCTGGTCAACTATATAATAGAGACATCAAATCCAAAAAAGAAACAAAAAGAGCTTCTAAAAAAACTCCACCCAAAAAGGGCCTCCAAAAGTCTCCATCTGAGACCTTCCATCAGCTCTGAGAAGTTGGATCTACAAATGCCTCTCCCTCTGCTCCCACACCAAAATGACGTGATCATCACAGTCACAACAACAGCAACAAGACATCCAACTAACAACAAAACAAGGCAAGGGTAAGCTTACGAAACAAAAACCAACATATAATGTTTAATCCAACATAATCAAAATCATTAATCACACCAATATAGAAACCAAATTTGTCCACAAATGGGTTTACACACATTACAGTATATCACATACAACATCACACACTATACTGTCAACCTCATATGTCAATGTATGAATGACACAACTTTCAAGATATTTTCAACATTCCAGGTGATCAACCAGGTCTTATCCTTTACCATGGCCATTTAGCACCATTCAGGGATTGCCAAAACTCTATTCTGTTGGATAATCTTATGGTTGTCAGGATAACTGTATATAGGTAATGGTATACCGCGATACAAGGCCTGCACTGCCTTGGCCCCCTACGGGATTACCCATCCACTTATCCCCTAGGTCCCAGTTTTTAGACCCCACTTCTTATCTAGGCACTAGGTTGGAGGCCCATTTGAGCCATAGCCTCTGTCAACCTTCCAACTTCCATGCCTACCTGCACATGGCATGAGGCCCACACAACCTTAGCCAACAACATATGCATGCAAATGCATGAGTCACCACAACAATCAACTCAACCACAACAATCATCATATCATACATATATGTATCAACATATCACCATATGGCCTACTCAGCACCACCTGTGGCCTAACAGTCACCATCAACCACAAATCGACCCCACGCACACCCAAACTGACCTCTTGCATGGTCAATAGGTAAGACAATGTCCAAGCAACACATACCTTTGAAAATTCTCACACAACAAAACAGAATTACACGCTCGCTCAGTGAGTACCTATCATATAGAGAGCATAATCTCTCTTCGAAGGTCCTTACTCAACCAGTGTAAGTCTCACTCAGCGAGATCAAGTCCATAGAGCAACCAAGTTTCAGGAAGAATTATCGTTCAATGAACACATGTTTCACTCAGCGAGACACTTACAACTTATCATACAATCCCTCAACAATAATGATAAAGAAAAACCCAAAAACTAGTTTAAAAACCATTTAAACATCCACTTAACTTGAAATATACATTTGAAATTCATGGAAATTAATAAAGTCATCAACAACCAACAAAAATAATAAGAAAGAAGAAAAAACTCTGTTTTCCCCTCGCTCAGCGAGCATTTTCGTCACTAAGCAAGAAATCCATCGCAAAATCCGTCGCTGAGTAAATTTCCGTCGCTAAGTAAGAGCCCATCTTCCAGCGACTGAAATATCCGTCGCTGAGTGAGAGCTCAATTGTTGGGTTACGACTTTCGATCTTTATCTTCTCAAATCACTCACCAACACCATTTTTGACCAAATCAATCAACAAAAAACATCATAAAACAATTTTAATCACTTCTAATACCTTTCTAACCAATTATATAACAAATTTATCCACAAATCATTAACAAATCTCAAATTCCCTTTTCAAAACCCATTTTTCCAAAAACCAACTACATGACCAATTTCATCAAAATTCAACTGATTCTAAAGCATTTAATCAACATATCAACATACACAAACACCAAATCAACCACGAGTGAGCTTCCCTTACCTTTAAATGTCTCCAAATCCGAATTTAGGTTCCTTGAGAATCCGATATTCTTGAGCCAAAATTAGCTAGAATTATTCCGTTACGTACCACAACCGCTAAACCAAGCTCACAACTCTTTTATAGCCTCACACACTCGATAAATCTAGAGAGAGGTAGAGAGAAAATGAGAGTATAAAGAGAAAAAGAAAGGAAGAATGAGGAAGGAACCCCCCTTCTCCTGTACTCTCATACGGATTTTTGGCCAACTGAGGCCCAAACCTCACCAAACCACTCCTTATATCTCGAAACTAGTTAACTCAACTATTTTTCTCTCAAGACCCAAAATCCTACTCATAGCATACCCACATTGGCTCAAGTTTCCTAAATCAAAACCCAAATTTCAAACAAACAACACACAACCAAGATCATATACAACAAACCACATACGACAACAGTTCATTTCTTTTTTTTAATCACCTAGATTACATATCTAAGTTTCACTTTTTAGTTATTAAAACACTTAATCATGCATTTAAGAAAACAAGACGTTACAAATAACACCAAGGCCATATAACAGAATCAAATATACAAATACATCAACAGGGGAGAAGGGTACAAAACCCATTCCCTATGGCTGGTCATACTATACACCCCCACCAAAAGAATGGAACAAGATACACATCAAGACAAAACAAAAGTGCGACTCCTTAAGCCACATTGTCTCCAACTCACAGTTCCACCTTCAACTTTAAGGAGCCAAATCCACTAAAGCCTCGCCATCTTCTCCAACACCATAGGACGTGATCATCATAATCACACCAACACAACAACAACAACAGAAACAATAGGCAATGGTAAACTTACTAAAACAACGATATAACATATGATTAAGGAAATCATCCATAATTCTCAACATTCACACACAAGTATACGATGTACAATTATAGCAAGGAATTTTCAATACTAAACCCCATGATATAGTAAGACCACCATAACTATGTCAATGCATGACGACATGACTCTCGAGAGATTCATAACAAGTTGAGCGACCAGCCAGGTCTCATCCCCTACCATGAAGATCCAACACTTATTCAAGGATTGCCAAAACTCTAATCTACGGATAATATTTGATAGTGTCGAGATAAGTGTATGTAGGTGGTGGCTCACCGCAACTCAAGGTTTGCATTACCTTGGCCCCTTATAGAATTTCCCATATACTCATCCCTAAGGCCTATCTTTATGACCCTATGTCTTATCTAGGCACTAGGTTGGAGCCCGGTCTCAGTCGCAGCTCCTATCAACCAGCCAACTTCCATGCCTACTCGTACCACGGCTTGAGGCCCTTCACACAACCTCAGCCCACAACATATGCATGAAATGCATGTATCACAACACAACAACAATTCAACATCAACCAATCAACGTGTATATAAGGTCGCACCCATACCACGTGGCCTACTTAGCATCACCTGTGGTCCAACAACTACTACTAACCCCATGCAAGCCCAAACTAACCCCATGCATGGTCAATAGGTATTGCCCTATCCAAGCAGCCCACCTCGTGAGAAATCTCGCACAACCACGTTATTCACAACAAGTGGAGGTCCTATCCAAGCAACCTGCCACTCCTTCTACTTTCTCAACAAGTCTCACGTTAGGCTCACACCAAGAGCCCTTCTCAACTATATTTGATATAACTCAACTCTCAAATAAAACAACATCAAACTATCCAACTCGCTCAGCGACCCATATGCTCACTCATTAAAAATCTTCCTTATAGAGGGCCTACTCTCCCTTATGAAGGTTCTCGGTCAGCGATCATAAGTCTCACTCAGCGAATATCCTATTTTCAGAGTCTCTCGCTCAACAACAACTAGGGTCGCTTAGCAAATTTGTTCCAGGGACTTTCTCCAAATCTCTACTAAGTCACATACTCGCTAAGTAACTAGCCACTCCAAAGAGCAGCCAAAACCCACACACACTCCTCGCTCAGCGACCCCATTGCTTGCTCAACGAAACACTTGCAATAGAGAGCAGCAACTCTCCAGGGTCCTAATTCTCTCAATGAGCCTAGTACTTACTTAACGAATCACTCCTAGGTATTCTGGAATGCACATACCCACTCAGTGAATCTCACACTGGCTCAGAGAATGATCTTCTGAAAATTTCTAAATCTTCATAAACACTCGTTCAGTGAACTAGGTTTCACTCAGCGAATTCCTCCTACACTTCAACCCTTACTATAACTCAAGAACACTCGCTCAACGATGCAATGGGTCGCTCAACGAACCACAAACCCCAATAGCTTCATTTCACTCCCAAAGGCATTCTCGCTCAATGAAAGCCCTATTCGCTCAACGACTACCAAATGATAGAAACAAAACTCTCTTCAAAAAACCCCAAAAATCTAAACTTTTTACTCACTTACACCCGAAATCAACCCTACAAGGGTCAAACAACACCACCCAACAATCCTCAACAACATACTTAATAGATATAGAAATCCATACAACATCTCAACGAGAATCAACCACGAAAATTGTGAAACCCATTCATACAACATTTTAATGAAAATTCAACCAAATCATGCTTTCTAGCTCAATCCACGACGACATACACACACTACCATCCTCATACAACATACATTCAACATATGTAAGCTTCCCTTACCTCTTGGAGCTTCCAAATCTGAATTTGGAAAAGGAGGGAATGTGTGAAAATGAGCTCTAGGGCCAAACTTCTAAGGAATCGGCCCTTCTCAACATAAGGACGTGGGATCAAGGCTTGAAATATTGCTATACTCTTGGTGGGTTTGAGGGACATTGAGAGAATGAAAGAGTTTGGGAGAGAATGGGAGAGTGTCTTGGAGAGTTTTTGCAAACAAGAGGAAAAAAAGGTTTTAGTGTTTTTAACCCCCTTGGGCCTTACAAAGGCTTTGAGCCCACTAAAGCCCATGGTCCATCTAACCACTCCTTAAGGCTCACAATTAACTCAATACTACTGTTTCCCTCAACAACATAGATAAACACAACCAACACTCTCACTTTGGCTTAAGAACATTTTCCACAAGTTTCCTAAATTTAGACAAGAATTCCAAGAAAACAACACAAAACCATAGCCACACAACAACAACTTATTTATTCGTTTTAATCATACGAAGATCATATATTAATTTCCATTTTTTAGTTATTAAAGCACTAAATTACACATTAAGAAAACACAGCGTTACACTCTAGGTCCCTACTGACCCACTAATGAAATTTAGCCCCTCTTCCCCTTTGACCCCTATCCATCGCCTTGCTTAGCACCTCATTCCTACACCTTCATCAATAACCCCATAAATTTGATGAAGGTAGAGAAATTGCAGATTTGAACACCTTATCACACCCAAGCAGGGAAGGAAGAAGGTTGAAACACCAACACTTTGACATATCTAACTTCTCCACTGAAAGTAATCACACCATAAGTGCAAAACAAGCAATGTCCCCACCAAAAGCACTTACATAAAAAGCGAAACAATTTTGGTCACGCACCATGTTTGACCACTCAACTCCTCTATTTGCTTTTTAACATTAGAGAAGTTAGAATGACTAACCACAAAGAATGAACTAGAAATAAAAAGCGCAATATGAAGGTAGACAAGCAAAAAGTAAGGAATTGATCTCCTTTTATAGGCACAAAGCCTCGCAAAGGGAGTTAGTGTGAATAAATATGCTCAATATAATAGCCAATCAAGGCGAAATAGTAGTAGAAGTTACGAGGGAAATAGTCAAGCACTGACCCCTGAAAAAAGCTCAAGTCAAAGTACAAGTCCTTAAAGCTTAAGGAAGTGCAAAAATTTATATAAAAACTTTGGACAAAATGAAAGATACAAAAAATGTCGAGCTACCCTAAATTTGGCTAACTGCCGAATTTAGTGTGAATAAATATGCTAAATATAACAAATAATCGAGGCAAAATAATAGTAAAAGTTGCGAGGGAAACTATCAAGCACTGAACCCTAAAGAAACTCAAGTCAAAGTACAAGTCCCTAAAGCTTGGGGAAGCACAAAAATTTATATAAAAATTTGGGGAAAATGGAAGATAAAAAATGTTGAGCTACCCTAAATTCGACTAGCCACTGAATTATGAGGTAACATCGGTATTACTCGCTTTACCTATGGTGATCTACACCAATAAACATGGGTTAAAGTTGGCCACCCAACTAAGTCGACCACCTAGTAGGCCTAAAAACATAAAATTGGTTATCCCTAAGAAAAACCCAACAGGAATACATTAAGTTACCACAAATGAAATACATATAATATATCCAAGTGAATGGATAACAACAATAAGATGACCAAACTACTCTTAGAAAATTTCCATCAATACGAGATATTGTCAACTACTATGAGGCAAACTGACATTACGACCCTTCAAAAAAGACCATCCTTCACACATTGGAATCTTGACCTACAAGAATCTTAATGATAGTGTTTTAGGTAATTAGCTTGGAAATTGGGTTTCTGGTTCTTCAATAATATCCTTGGTAGTGGGACCTCCACTGGCAACAACATTAGGCATTCCGACATTAGCCTTAAGATTTTCCTCACCTTCATCACCATCTTTTTCAAACATCCCAGGCTATGAATTCTCAATCTGCTCGTCTTTGACCATGGAGAAAAGATCTAAGCCCTCAATCACAAAGTCTAGGCTGAGATTGAGTAACTTAAGCTGCACTTAGCAATTACCAAATTGACTCCACAAAACTTGGATCCTAACTTGCTTTTATATCTCTTAATTCACTTCATCTTGTCTTAAAGAAAGCTTTAGAGGATCACGATCTTGGCAAACTTGGTTGAGTGATGTCTTCAACTCATTTACTTGCCTCAGATGCCTTGCCCCTTAAGAGATCAACCTTTTTTTCCACTTCAACTTTGATATTTTCAATCTTTTTCACTTTTTCTCGTAAGGTAACATCAGAATTCCTTGCTCAATCTAGAGCTTCAACTATTACTACTAATTCTTCCTTTTTCAATCTCTACCTCCCCTCAACCTTAGTAATCTTTTTGGTTAAATTTTTGGGTCCTTTCCTTCCCAACAACCAAATTCCTTATCATCCTAACACCAACCACCTATAAACTCTTAACCTCCCTATGCAATCAAGAAAGTTTAGCCCCTACATTAGGAAAGTTGAACATCTCAATGACTTGGGGCTACAAATAAGCAAGCATCATTGTTGATCTCCAGTAGCCAAAATGGTATTGATGAATAAGACCATAAGATCCTATTTTCTCTAAGTACGTAGTATTACAAATCATGGGGAGAAAGAATTGAACCACCTTCCTTATATCCTCCTAAGTAACTCGATTAGCCTACAAGTCTACTGAAGTAAAAATACTCGAAATGCCCTGTTGACTACTACCAACACCTCCTTGTCTTTCAACACTAAGCACAATTTCTAGTCCTTCCTCCACCCTTTCCTCATGTTGGGGCCACATGAAAGACAAACGAAAAGTTGGTCCCTTACCAACAGGTCCTCAAAGTATATAGTGTTAAAGGTATCATCACCTTGTCAACGACCTTCGCTATGTGCGAGTGGAGAATTGGGCACCATGCATGATTAGGGTATCTTAATGCCCCTAAAGTCCAAACAAACCTTAGAAGTTCCAAAGAAAAGCATCAATCCTTCCCCTTGGAAATATTAAGAACCCATAAAGGCTAACCTCGACACCTTTATCAACCTCGACAATGATGCGATAGTCAAATCAATATTCGACATGTTTGGAAGGACATTTTCACCTTCAACATTTTTCTTTCTCTTCAATGGTAGAACACTAGCCATCTACATCAGAGCACTTTTATCAAACTTCATCGTATCTTATAAGCCCATAGGTTATTTGACTACCAATGTCATCAGGGAAATGGCAATAATTCCTACAAATTGAGGTTATGAGCATGCACAACTTCCACAAGAATAACCAGAGCAAGAGCTGACTCAAGAGTAGAGGCTGGATAGGATGGAGAAAATGAAAATTAGCATAACAAATATGCAAGCTTTGACCTTGCAACATATTCAAGAGGTGCATCGATGTATAGGAGTTTTGATGTAGGGATTCAATCATCAAGACCTTACTCCTAGATTCCACAACCATTTGGATCCATTAATGAAAATTTTAGGAGCATGGGACTTAAAGGCTTGATCCCTCTTGATCAAGGTGGCCCCTCTGAACAAGAGCACCTATAGGATGTTGCAACCCAAGAAGCTCAAGGAAAAGATGATGGAGGAGTAGAAGAATAAAGTTCAAGAGAAAAAGATTTTGAGGAAGAAGAAAGAGATGCAGAATAGAGTCATGAAGTTGCCAAGGAGGAAGTAGACCAAGAATCGAGTTCAAACTTTGATAGTGAAGATACAAAGAGCAGAGAAAGAGAAAGGCACTGAAGCCTTTGATAACTTGGTTGAAGTTGCTCAATGCAGGTATAGAAGGGAAAACCCAGGAAAAAGAGCAAGGTGCTTCCACTTTATCTATATATAAAGGAAAGGAAGTCATTGTCTTATTAGACAATGAGGATGAAGATGAAGTTGTTCTGGCACCCACAACAACTTAGGTTAAGGAAGAAAAAATTGAAGAGTTGTTTACATTTGCACCACCACCTCCAAAGGATCCCTCTCTCACTCTGCCTACCAATCCTAATGATGTTACAACTCAACCTTCTACCACTCAAGGCAGCTTAAGTTGATATGTGAATACTTTTTAAATTTATATTGTTGTTGATTCAATGGTTTTGTCTTAATTATGGTGGCTTTTACGCCCCATGCACAATTTCTCTTTATGTTTTTAGCTTTTTATTTTAATGCATGTGTGTTTTCCTAATTTGGTGAATGTTTCATTTTGATTTCGTTTTAGGATACATTAGGATTTTTTGTTAGATTAGACTTGTTTTAGTTTTTAGATAACTTAGATTTCATTTTTAAGATTAGTTTTTAAATAGCCTTTAGGTAGCTTTGAACAAA
Organism: Spatholobus suberectus; assembly: GCA_004329165.1. Taxonomy (NCBI): domain Eukaryota; kingdom Viridiplantae; phylum Streptophyta; class Magnoliopsida; order Fabales; family Fabaceae; genus Spatholobus; species Spatholobus suberectus. The sequence goes on along the minus strand of QUWT01000623.1, from coordinate 18,808 downwards.
ACTACGTTTTTAACCATTGGTTGATGTAGTGGCAACATGACAAGCACCAAGTCATGACTAATCTCATGGAGACTTGGACAAGAGCTTCAATAAGGAAGCTTTTTTAACCCTTATCTCAAGAAATCCAATCCCCATTTTAATATGATGATTATGCCTCCATGATGCAATGGAATCGAGTGTCTTAAGTGATTCCTTGAACTTTGCTTGATCCATTTAGTGAAAAATGTTGAAAAACCCAAAAAGTTACATGTGAATAACTTGATTGATTCATTTGTTGATTGAGTAAATAGTTTTGATTCCATTGAATCTTTGTAAATAAATAAAGTTACGAATTGTATAGCTTTACATTAAAACTTTGCACAAATAAATTGGTTTCGTCAAGCAATGAATTTCCCCACCTTGGAAGTTTTTGAAGCCTAAAAAGTACATATTCTTTTGAATGAGTGATTGATTTCAAGAATTTTATTTTACTTCAGAATTTGCCTTAGTTCTTTTGATCCCCTCATTTAATTTTAAAGAAGTTTTCTGATGAAAGAGGCATTTTTTCTTATAGCTAGAGCCAAATAAACCTACCGTTGTGCATATATATACCCTTTGCTAACCAATTTTGAGCCTTTCATGACCTATTTTTTTTAATGATTAAGCACATATCTACACCCTATAGGCTTGAAAAACCATGAATACCTTTGATTGTCAAGTGAAACCTTAAGCCAAAAGCTTTGGGTTTGCTTAAGGACAAGCAAAAGCTTTAAGTTTGGGGTAGGGGTACAATGAATAAAAAGTAAAGAAGTTGAAAGAAAATTGAAAAGAATAAGCAATATTAAAAATAAGTTGCTAAAAAGATTAGAAAATTGGCAAGAAAAGAAAAGAAAATAGAAATAAATATCCTGCCATACCAAGGCAAGGCAAGAAGGTTGGATATTGTGGTCAAGCAAAAATCTTTGATGGAAAGAAATTAGGCTAAGTTTAAGGTTCCAATTGTCAATCATAATAGCCTAAATGACTTTTTCATCCTCCTTTACCCAAGCCCCATTACAACCAATAAAAGACCTCTTGAAGAAAACTAATTTTTGTGATTGACAATTTCTAAAACTTTGACAAGCATATGGTAGGAAATGATTTTTCTTGAGATTGGAGTGAAAACACAAGCTCAAACACTTGAGTCAAACATATTGTGAAAGAAAGAAAGCTTGAAAATTCTTGCTTAACAATTGATTTAATTTGTTCTTGGTGGTTTTGCACAATTAGAATTTTTTTACTTATTCATATTGAATAGATTCATGGAAAACCAAAAGAAAAAGAAAAGACATTTTGAAAAACAAATGAATTAATTGAATCATGCACTTGTGCTTATTGTTTTGCATTCTCTCTGTGATCGATTGTTTGCTTGAAGACAAGCAAAGTTTTAAGTTTGGGGTTGTGAAATCTTTATTTAATGAATTTAAGTGCATGATTCCATTGCAAAAAGAAAAGAAAAAGACATAAAAAGAAGAAAATGCTTAGAAAAAGATAAAAATATTTTACTTTTAGTTGTTTCTAAATAAAAAGACTTATGAGGAATCTTTTCCACATTTTTATAGGTAAATAAAGTAAAACCCTTACATTTGAAAGTACAGTGTGTGAAATATTGGTTAGCGTCTTGCACTATTTTGACAAGTAGCAAGCTCTCCACTAGAAGCCTAGTGCTGGATGTTGGGATAAAGCATAAAACGTTGAGTCAGATGCTGGAAACACTGTAACTCTCAAGTAGACCAATGTCTGAGATGCCAATTATGGTTAGAGATGTAGCATAGGATGCTAGAGCATCAATTCCACACAGGTAGATCAACGTTTGACACGTTGCACAATGTGTAACTGTTTGAAGCCTGTCAGATATTTCTAGTGCTCAATGTCCCAGACACCTAGCCAATGAGGGACACTAGTAGTAATTTGCTAATAGCGCAAAACAATTTTAGCCAACGTGTTAGGCCTTTACCAACTACTATATAAACCATTTGCGATGCCATTTAGGAGGAGAGGACATTGGATGACTGATTCTCACCATCACTCACCTTATTCTCTAGGTTTTCTTTGAAGATTCAGTGTATTCACCATCATCCATTGTCAGTTCTGTCTTTCTTTCACTTTATCCTTCACCATGCTTTGCTAATTTCTCATTGTAGTTAGGGTTAGATAAATTTTATGGGATTCCTTTATATTGACTCTCGATTTAATATATACGATTTCTTATGTTTATGAGTAATCAACTCTGTTTTTCACGCTTCTTACAACTAATCATTGTTAAAATAGATCTTGAATATGTGTAATTTAATGAATCATTTACATATGTTCTAAATTGGGTTTGATTACCATGTCTTATGTTGAGTTTTAAGACATGTGTTCTCATGGATTTCGAACTTAGTGCTTAATTTAATTTTCAATTGATCTACGGAAGTAAGGCATTGAAGTTAAATCATAGTAATTTTATGCCAAGGAATTGTGTAACACTTCTTTAATTTTAAATATAATTCATACTAATTTAATTGTCAAGTTAAATTAATGAAAATGTCAGTAATTTTTTTTCGATTTTATAATAGAAAAATTCTGAATTTAACAGAATTTGAAAAAGGAAATAAAATGATAAAAACTACTTATATATATATCAAATTGTACATCATGGTTTGAGTAATACATAACAATCAAAAAGAAAACAAAAATACATCAAAAGACATATACTACCTAGCCCAATATATACATCAAAAAGATCCTATACAGAGTAGTATTTATCTACCCTATCCTTCAAGAAAAATATTATAAACTATACATACAGATCTGGAGGAGTATCCTCTGACTCTTCCTCAACATCATCAGGCATTATCACCATCTTTAATAATTACGATCAATCATACAAGAAAAAAAACAATGGAGTGAGGTGATTTGTTCTAAAATCACTTTCACATGTATAGTAGGAATTAAAACACAGTTAACGAAAGGAACCTAGGGTTTATTCTATGTTATACTACACTAGCCTTAACTTGGTATGGATCCATACTTCCCATTAGTAGGTAATAATTCTCAATAGAACGGGGAAGTAATTAGGAGTACATATACCTCATCAACATCATCACATGGTACAATCCTCATCATCGTTGAGGAAAATAACAATCAAGATATCCATTTATAAAGGTATACTCTCAAACCAATCCTAGAATGTTGAACAATTGTCGGGGTTATCAAGTTTGGTCAAGTGAATATCCTGACTCAAGGGGGCTGTAACGCCTGGCCACTTTCAGGATCGACGGCTGTCCCCACAAACCAACACAAGACTTTTCAGCGTGCTTTGTCCTCACTCACACGCTTCCTGGGAAACTTCCTAGGAGGTCACCCATCCCTAAATTGCTCCAAGTCAAGCATGCTTAACTATGGAGTTCTTAAGTGATAGGCTACCAAAAAGTAGATACATCTTATTAGTATAGGTAGCACTTATTAATTTCTTTAAGCTATCATCAACTATACAATCTCATACCTGTACAGCCTCTGGATCCTTCTCATTTGGGTGTGTATTTGATTCATTCACGTACCCCTCCCGTTGGAAGCCTACTAGGAGCCGCTCCTTGTCTGTGCCTCATCTCTTTTGCACCGACAATCACTCCCCACCCTCGTCAGCACCCGAAATGTTACAAGCCCACTAGCTTTCGCTTGGTTCATCCTTGAACCACACCGTACTGGAAGAGAGGCCCTGGTCTGATGCCACTTTGTAACGCCTGGCCACTTTCAAGATCGACAGCTGTCCCCACAAACCAACACAAGACTTTTTAGCATGTTTTGTCCTCACTCACATGCTTCTTGGGAAACTTCCTAGGAGGTCACCCATCCCTAAATTGCTCCAAGTCAAGCACGCTTAACTGTGGAGTTCTTCAGTGATAGGCTACCAAAAAGTAGATGCATCTTGTGAGTATAGGTAGCACTTATTAATTCCCTTAAGCTATCCTCAATTGTACAGCCCCATACCTGCACAGCCTCTAAATCCTTCTCATTCAGGTATGTATTCGATTCATTCATGTACCCCTCTCGCTGGAAGCCTGTTAGGAGTCGCTCATTGTCCGTGCCTCATCTCTTTTGTACCAGCGATCACTCCCCACCCTCGTCGGCGCCCGGGATGTTACATGGCACTACCTTGGCTATTAGGACCTTCACCACTTGATGCCTACTCCCAAGACCTCCTCAACTGGGTCCCTGCCTTCCATTCCTCAATGTACCAAACTGTAGCTTCCCTAGTAGGGTGTCATGCCACAACATGTTACTTGCTTTACATTACTCACTAATCTATCAACTTCCTACTTCTCAAACAGAGGTTTCTCTGGTCTTAATTAATTTAAGCACCAGTACAATTAACATATCTGCCTTATATTGTAAAAAATGCACAATACCTAAAATTTTAACAAAATAACGACATAGCAATTATAGTTTAATTACTAAAATTTTGGCAGAATAACACATTTTAAATTTCTAAATTTTAGCAAAGTAATAACTTAGCAAGTGCATTTTACTTTTCTAAAATTAAGTAGAGTAACAACTTAGCAATTATAAATTAATAATCTAAATTTAAGCAGAGTAACAACTTAGCAAAAATTATAGTTTAACATCAAACAATATAACAATAATAATAATAATAAAACTTAAGCCTAAATGGGTTTAGGAGAAAACCCTTCCTATCAACATGCAAAGTGATAATAATTTAGAACCAATCCTACTCCCCCATTACCTCCAAGGTGGTTGATGAAGAGGATGGAATTGTTGATGCAAAGTTCCTAGGAAGAGAACTTTACTGGTTGTTGGAAAATTAGTAAAATTTTAGCATAAAAGCAAAGTAAAAGAAAAAAAAATTCTAGAGAGAAGCTCTTTAAGATTTTGGTAGCTTGAGAGAGGGAGAGGTGTTGAAAAATGGTCCAAAACCATGGCTATTTATAAAAGAGGAGAAAGGGTTAGGTGTCCACTTGAAGATGTCATGCAATATGTCATAAATAAGGTTTTTGATTTATTTTTAATTCAATTAAGGGACAAATATGCAAAACTAGGGACACATATCAATTTTTGGTGGTGAATCACCCCCTTTTAGGCTGAAAACGTGCTGGGTGAGATGTCCTAAAGCTCCCTTGTATAAATTTTAATTGTAATTGATTTGTCGGTACCGATAAAATCGCCTAAACTTTGAAAAAATAGCTTTTAATATCAAAATAATGCATTTTAATGCAAAATTGGACAAAGACATTATTTTTCATCAAAAATAAATTTCTAATAATAAATTTTAATTTTTATTAATTTATTTCGAATTATATGTATTTATTTTGTATTTTTAAGCTAGAAAATTCATAAAAAAAATCCATTTTAATTCAATAAATACCAAATTTTTTATAAAAATTCTAAAATTAAATATTTTATCCATAAATAAAGTAAAATTACCATGTTCATCCTTTCTGGATGTCAAACCAATACTGACTAGGCTTAATAAACACCTAGGAGCATTTTGGTTATTTTACACAGAAATTCCTGAAATTTCTCAAAATTATATTTTAATACATATGACATAATTTCAGGCTCAAATTGACATTTTAATGTCAATTGAAACATTTTCTCATGTCAACCTTTAATGTTGAGGAACAAAGGCAAAATCATCATTTTCTAATTTCTCTGAACTTTGGCTAAAAAATATTATTAAAAATCAAAATTAAATAGCTCTTGAAATTCTAAGCAAAATGGTGGAAATTAGAATTTTGAAATTACTTCCCAGTTTTTCAGAATTACATTGTCAAATATTAGAAAAAAAGTTGAAACATGATTATTATATTTTTAACTATTTTTCTTTCAAAATAAATTCTTTATAACAAAATATACTTAGTGTAAAATTTTCAAAATATTTTAAAGCCAAAAAGACTCTGGTTGGTTTCCTAAGTCAACTAGGGATATTTTTGTCATTTTTGAAAAATTATTTCAATAAATTCCCAAAAAATTTCTAAAATTATTATTAATTATTCTAAGTATATTGATGACTTAAAAATAAATTTTAAACGCTTTTATCTATTTTTCTCTATTAATTATATTATCTATTTTTGTCTATTAATTATATTATCTAACTTTTTAGGGACAAAACAATAATTTTATCCATTCTGGGTTTCGTTCACCAAAAATTATTAAAAAATCTAAACTAAATACTACTTTTAATATGAAAATAACCATAGCAATCTAACTTTTGAGATTTTCATCCGGTTTTCCAGAAATAAATATAGAATAATTTAATATAAAAAGTAGGATGTTACAAATTGGGTTTGATCTACATTTGTGAAATTTGAACATCTAAACCTTATTGGAATTGTGTTGAATTTGGGGAAAATGCAAAGGATGGACGCAAAATGACTCGAATATGTAACACCCCCATTTTCTTCTAATAATTGTTTAAGTAAAATATAATATTTTTCTATTTTCTCAATATTTTTGTTTAATGAACCAAGTTAGAATTTCAATATTCTAACTGAATAGTTGTGTCTGGAATACTGAAAAACTTAGAAAAATAATTTTTAATTATTTTTACGAAACTAGGACAAACAATTGTAAAAATGACAATTTCATCCTTAACAAAAATAAATAAAACTCTAATAAATTAAAAATCATAGTAGATGGTGTGTGTGTGTGTGTGTATGTGTGTGTGTGTATATATATATATATATATATATATATATATATATATATATATATATATATAATTTTAAGCTTAGAAATATACTTAGAAAAATAAAATATAATTTTAGAAAATTTTTCTTAAATTTTTAAAATTTTAGTGTAAAAAGACAAATTTGCCCCTAACAAATAGCAAAAAGTTAAACAGTGTTCTAATGATCTATCAAAATTCTAGAAAATTATTTAAGTATTGTTTTTAGGTTAATAATAATAATATTAATTTATTTCAGTAATTTTGGAATTAAATAATTAATTTAGATAATTATTATAATTATTTTAATGAAATAGCATAAAATAAATATAAAACAAATTAGTAAAATTGAAAGAAAAATTTGGGCTACCCAAATCCATGGGCTGAACGTAAGACCGTAGCCCAAAAATACGAATATAAACCCAAGTCCAAGTTAAATATAGATAAGCATATAATTAATTAAGTAAAAATAAAAATTAAAGAGATAGTTATAACAAGATTTTTACATGAGCATTAATTGTAAAAAATCTTACGGCCATGTGGAGGAAGCGTCCAATAAGCTTCATAATTTAATGTAATAGATAATGTTGGAATTAATTAAAACAAAATCAAATCAAAAATAGTCAAATCACAATTAATTTGATCCTATCTAAAGCTTACCAATATAAATTCACTCTCCTCTCATTTTTTTAAACCTTATCCGTGGAGCAACTCTAGCATTCTCTCACCTTCTTTTAAACTTTCTTACACTTTAATAGTTAGAAAAAAAAAAAAACTAAGGAAGCTAGTAGATCAAGTTCAGGTTGTATCCAAATATAATAGAGCAAATCAAAAGCACTATTCTCTTCATCTCATGGCAAGGTGGGGGGGGATGACTAGGAAATGGAGTACAATCTATGCTTCAATGTTGATTAGACCACAATGAAGAAGTTAAACTCCACTTATGTGGGAAAAGTATGTATTCCAGGAGACATATACAAAGTTCAAGAAAAGATGCATAGAGAAGGTTATTTTAGGATAAAAGTCACTCCCATGGGTGCAAACTTGGCTTTGCTAGAGGCAGAGGATGAAAATGAGGTCTCTTCCCTTATAAATGATGCAAAAGATTGGATTGCAAATTGGTTTGACGAAATTCGTCATTGGAGTCCAAAGGAACTAGATACCAAAAGGTATGCTTGGGTGAGGTGCTACGGAATCCCAGTGCATGCTTGGTCTGAAGATTCCCTCAAATAAATAGTCTCATGCTATGGGCACTATGTAGCCATCGATGAAACTGCCAAGAAAAGAATCAGATTAGATGTGGCAAATGTCTTAGTAAGAACTACATCTCAAAACCCCATTTATGAAAAGTTGAAAGTGAAAATTAATTACAATGTTTTTCCTCTCAAAATTGTTGAGGAAATTTTTTGTCCATCACTATCTTCATCTTTGAGAATATATAGCATAGGGGATGATACCGATAGTTCTGAAAATGAAATCAACTCCGATGATGAAGAACCAAAGATGACGGAGCTAGGAGAATATTTAGATCAAGAGGAAGATTTGAATTTGAATTTTGCAATTAACAAAGACATTCAGCAAGCGCTCTCCCTTTTGTGTCAGATATCTTAGAGCTTTGTGGGCAAAAATTCAAGGGATACAGAGGCAAATAATAACCATGGTGATGAAGGGTCTACGTGTCATACTTGGAAAGATCATTTACAAGTTGGGCCTATGTGTTAGGCCAACCCAACATGCATCGGAGAAACATCAAATGGACCAATTCCTCTCATTTCATGTCACCAGGCTAAATGCATTAAGACTTACACTTTGGGCCAGCAGAAGACACTTATGGCCCAATCAAGTGGAGAAAACACAAAAGCCCCATCTCATCCTAGTGGCTCCAAGGGTATTGCAATGAAGAAGAAAACAATGAGAGTAAAGGCTATTAGAAGAATGACTCCACAAAAATCTAGAAAGCAAATAAAAAATTCCCACCCACTATGAATCATGATCCTATCACTAAGACCATGCAAATTGAGGAAATTGGATATTTGTCAAATGTGATTGTGCCACAAGCAATTGATCCAAGTAAGGTTCTTTGGAAGATAAAGAAAGGAAAAGAGCAAGGACCAAAAAGGATGACAAAACCATCTCTCTTACAGATTTAGACATCCATAGATGCAATCAAAGGCTGTTGTAAGACTCAAAGAAAGAAACGACGAAGAAGATATTGTCTTTGGCAAAAGAATTATGGGTATCTGCTATAGGGGATGATGGGATGTACATTTCACAGATTTAGCAAATGGAATCAAGGGATAAAGCTTCTAAGGTCCAGAACATAGGTAATTTATGAAGATAATCTCTTTCAACATTAGGGGTATTAGGGGTCGTATTAAGAAAAGTAAGATACGATCCCTTTTTACAAAAGAAGGGGCGGATGTATATCTTATTCAAGAAACAAAATTGTCCTTGACTAAGGATAAAGGGATTCAGAATTTAGGTGGAAACTTTGATATTGATTGGGGTGGAAGGCCAACGTCTGGCTTAGTTGGGGGCTTGCTAATTATGTGGAAAACTGGTATTTTAAGGGTAAAATTCTCACTTACAAGAGAGGGTTTTGTAGGCATTTGTGTAGATTAGGGTCAAAATAATAAACATTGTTTTTTAGTGAATGTATACTCATGTTGTTCATTGCAAAGGAAGAGAAAATTGTGGCAAGACTTAATTATGTCCAAGAGAGGATTTGGAGGTGATCTATGGGTGGTAGCCGGAGATTTCAATGTAGTGAAATCCTCAGAAAAACAGAGGGGGATTAATGGGAGAAGAGAACACAGGGAACAAAAGGATTTTCATAAATTCATTGAGCAAATGAACTTGGTTGATGTTCTGCTTTTGAGTAAGCCAGATGGGTCTACTAAAAGCAAGATCGATCAATTCCTTATATCAGACGCACTAATTACTCTATGGAATGTCAATACTTAGTGGGTGGGTAAGCAAGATGTATCATATCATATCAACACCCAGGTTTTTATCATTTCGTGTCAAAATCTTAGGAGAAATTTTAGGCACAAGGCTATCATATATACTCCTTCAAAGTGAACCTTAAGATGTTGTTGAAGGAGTGCTTAAAAAGTTGGAATAAGGAGGTTTTTGGAAAGATTGAGTTGAAAATTGATAAGGCAGTTTCAGATATGAATGAGTTAGATGATTTGGACCAATCTCATGAGTTACACCGCATTGAACACAAACAAAAATTTTGGGCACCATGTGGCAACTCCTCTGAGCTAAGGAGAGTTTACTATTTCAGAAAGCAAGGGTAAAATGGCTATAAGAAAGGGATGCAAACTCATCATTTTTTCATGCTTGCATTCGCTCTTGTTTAAGTCTTTGATTGAGGGGGTTGAGGAGCTAAAGTCAACAATTATGGAGCACTTCATGAAGTTATTCTCATATTCCACTTTGAAAAGACCCAACTTGGATGGGGTCACACTTCAACATTTGAGCATAGAGGAGAATAAATTTCTTTCAACCCCATTCACTCCAAATGAAATAAAAGATGTGTGTGGAGCTGTGACAGATATAAAATCCTAGGACTAGACGGCGCTTCAATTTTACTTTCTTCAAAACATGTTGGGATGTGCACAAAATGAGGTATGTGCCATGGTTCAAGAGTTTTATGATAATGGGAAACTACCAAAAGGAGTTCTATCTGCATTTCTTGCTTTGGTACCTAAAAAAGTAAACCCTCAAACTCTATCAAAATATCATCCCACCTCCCTCAAAAGAAGTATTTATAAAATTGTCAAAACTACTGGCTTTGAGATTAAAAAATGTCTTGGGGTCAATTATCTCTTCTAGCCAAACAGCGTTCTTGCCACAAAGACAAATATTAGATGGAGTGGTAGTTACTAATGAAGTGCTAGATTTAGCAAAAAGGCTTAAACGAAGTTGTTTTGTCTTGAAAGTAGACTTCGAAAAAGCTTATGATTTTGTAAGTTGGTCTTTTTGGAATACATGATGATTCGGTTAGGCTTTTGTGAAAAATGGTGTTTGTGAATGAAAAAATATGTTTGCTCAAGCTCTTTCTCTATTCTTGTAAATGGGAGTCCTACCAAAGAGTTTCAAGTAACTAAAGGTTTAAGGCAAGGGGACACTTTGGCCCCTTTCCTTTTTCTAATTGTGGCGGAGGGATTAAGTGGATTAATGCATAGAGCTGTTTAATTAGGGAAATTCTATGGTTTTAAGGTGGATGAGGCAGATCAAATCTCACTACTTCAATATGCAGATGATACTCTTCTAATTGGGGAAGCAAATTGGGATAATTTATGGGCTTTAAAGATTATCCTCAGGAGTTTTGAATTGGTCTTAGAATTAAAAGTGAATTTCTTCAAGAGCAATCTAGTTGGGGTCAATGTGGAGGACAGATTCCTTGTGGCAGCATCTAATTTCCTACACTGCTCTATTGGTAAAATCCCTTTTAAATTTTTGGGACTCCCTATTAGTGCAAATTCTAGGAGGATGGAAACTTGGCATCCTATTATTGACATGATGAAAATAAGATTAGCTAGTTGGAAGGGCAAACATCTTTCATTAGGGGGGAGAATTGTATTAGTTAAATTTGTTCTATCAAGTTTGCCTTTTTTTTACTTCTCCTTTTTCAAAGTCCCAAAGAAGGTGTTAAAGATCTTAATTGGAATACAAAGATCATTTCTCTATTCTGGTAGTGAGAATTCACATAAAGTGGCTTGGGTTAGTTAGGAGAAAGTTTGTCAACCTCAGCATAAGATTAGGGAAAAAACCTGGAGTTATTCAATTTAAGTTTATTAGCAAAGCAAAAATGGCTCTTCTTGACTAACATAAATGCTATTTGGTTTAGTTTGCTGTCTTATAGATATGGAAATCTGAATCGAGTACTGCCACAACACTACGGGAACCAAAACAAACATCTATTTGGTGGAGAGACCTTTGTAATATTGAAGTGGTTAAAAGTGCTCCTCCATTATGGTTCTCAAATGCCATATTTAGGAAGATTAAGAGTAGAAACAAAGCACGCTTTTGGCATGATGTATGGGTTGGGAACTCGACTTTGAAAGACTTATATCTAAGGCTTTTTTCTTGTTTCTTCTAACAAGAGGCTACAATGGTTGAAGTTGGGGGATGGTTTCAAGATTCTTAGCATTGGTTATGGAGATGGAGGAGAAGACTTTTTCAATGGGAGGAGGAAGTTTTACAAGAATTACAACAGCAATTAAATGCTATAACCCTATGTTTTGAAGGGGATGATGAATGGGGTTGGAAGACCCCTCTCACACTTACTCGGTAAAATCTACCTACTCTTACCTGCAAAATTAGTAGGGGTCTGGTCCTCAACAAGGTCTTGCAAATGTAGTCTTTAAAAATTTTGGCAATGTCACATACCCTCAAAGGTATTAGCTTTCTCTTGACGCCTTCTACTGGACAGATTACCTACATGTGCTCAATTGTTAAAAAGGAATATTATAGATGCTCAACATAAGGCTTTGTGTGTGTTTTGTGTCTATAATGAGGAAACTACATATCACCTCTTCTTCTACTATCACATATCCTATCAAGTATGGTCTCATGTATTCTCTTGGCTGGGGGGTATCAATGGTACTACATCATTGAACACTACCACCAACATGGATCTCTACCAAGGGGGAAACACTTTAAAAAAATGCAAATACTTAATTTGGCATGTAGTAAACTGGTCACTATGGCTCATGAGAAATAAAATCATTTTTCAAGGTGGTAATTTTGATATGTGTTCTGTTTTAGATCATATTAAAGTTATATCGTGGTCTTGGTTCATGGCCATGAAGAAGGGAAGTAATTACCTTTTCTCAAAATGGTGTTCTAACCCAGTTGAATGTATAAAAAGGGGTTAGATTTTTCAACTTCTTGTAGGTGCTGTCATTAATTACTTACATTCATCAATCAGACTTAAGGTTGGTCTCCCCTATACATTCATAGAGGTAGTTTTCTATAGGATCAATATGCTGGCAATATGTCACGGTGCTAACAACTGTCATCAAGGAACACTTCCAATGCCAGTTGTTAGATGAGAACTTGCTTTCTTATAGCAAAACATAGATTTATAACTTAGGCATGGTTGTATGGTGGACACACACTAGTTGAGTAAAGATTCAGACATGCTTATTTTTGGTTCTTTGGTTGGAGGAAATACCTTCTTACCATTTACAAGCTGATGTTATGCTGTATTGGTCTGCTAATTTGCTATCATGTTGTTTTGGAATGCAAAATTTGTTGTTTTAAACTACACAATATGCAGAACTTGGCTGCTATGTGTTGTTTTCTCATGTGGTTGGATGTGCATTTCTTATAGTTCATCCATGAGCACCTTCTTCATCAACAAAAAAAATTTAGCATATAAAAAAAAAGGTGGGGGATAATGGGGCTTTAATTCTATGATCATTAACTTGAGATTTATCGGTTGGATTTGTCCCCCAAATCTGTTAGTTTATAATTATGTGAATGATTTATAAATTACTTTGTTGTGATTATCTTGTGAATATGTGATGATGATTATATTTATTATTTATTATCTTGTAATTTAATCTGTTAGAATTGATTTTTATGCTTGATCAAAATTTTTACTGTTACTTTTATTTATTTATTTATTTATTTTACCGTTTAATGTTTGTAAAAAATAATTTTAATTGGTTAAAATAAATTAAAATTTATTTAATTGGTTAAACTTAATTAGGAATTAATTTAAATGGTCGATATTAATCAAAAATAATTTTAATCAGTTAATTTATGGATTTTATAGGGTAATTCATTATTTTATACTGATTTTTTTATTTAAATGATTAGTCTTATTTTGATATATGAATTTTAAGTAAATATATGAAAGTAATTAAAATATTAACTTATATTGAAAAAGATGTTTCGTAAAAACGTAAATCATAGTATTCTTAAAAATCTGTTTTAAAAAAGTATTTTATTAAACTATTAAAGAATATATATATATATATATATATATATATATATATATATATATATATATATATATATTAGGAAAATGAATATATTTATATTTCTGTTATATAAATAAAATAGTTTCAAAAATTAAAAATATAAATATATGTATTCTGTTTAATAAATATTAAACTGTTAAATGATTTGTTTCAATTAAATAACATAGTATAAAATATGTTTTATAGATTCTGATAAGTTAAATAAATACATTTTTTATATTTCTGTTTTATAATTAAAAACAGTTTTTAAAGATAAGAATATAAAAAAAAATAGGTATTCTATTTTATAATAAACATACGTATGGTTCTATTAAAAAATATTGTATATTTTTATATACAATTAAAATAAATATTTATTTGAATTAGGTAAAATAATATAATTCTGTTTTATAATTGTCTTATAAATAATATTGTAATTTTGTTTTATTTATAATTCTGTTTTTATATTAAATTGAAAATTAATCTAAATTTATTTTTATAAGTTAATCAAAATCCTATTTAAAAGATATATATGGTTTTTAGAAAAAAAAGGAAAGAAAATGAAATTTTATTATTAATAAATTTTTGTCAGAAGGAAAGAAAGTTTGATTCGGTTATCAATTTATAATTAACAAATAAAAATGTATATTAATAAAAAAAAAGTTTAAAAGTTGAATAAAAGAAAATTTTAGTGAAAAAAGAAAATTTATTCTATATATAGAAGATAAATAATTATTTATGATTATATTTAATCACTTAGTAGATATGACACAATACCCATGAGGAGGTATTGGACCAAGACTTGTTAAAAAGTATAGACAGTGAGAAGTACTGTCTGTTAACCATGACATACTATATTGTGAGGTATGCGTCTTGTGAATCATGCATAAGTTTATGAGTCTAAAGAAACATGCAGTGAGTGCACGTGATCTGTTGAGATGGGAATAACAGTTTGGCATGTTGCAGGATGAAATACAAGGACCATTGTTAAGGTCTAGAAGGTATGGTATCGAGTTGTGAATGTTCCAATGGCTAGGGTAGTGTCCTTTAGACCGGGATAATCACATAACTAACTTGATAACTCTGACACCTACTCAGCATCACTAAGATTGGTAGAGGGTATGCCCCTAGGATTTGGCCAGTGGGTCGTTTTTTAAGAATATGACGATAATAATGATGATCATACCAAGCGGGGGATATGTACTCCCAATCATTTCTTAAGAGTTAAGATTGATTGATGACTTTCATCTGATGAGATATGGACCCATATGAGTTGGAATTTAAGTATTGAGTATTGAGTGTTGCATAAAATTTAGGTCCAATACTTGGGAACATCCTTACATACATCACATCATCATACATATTTTTATATTTGTTTTAGGTAAAACATATGAATCTTATATGAAAGTGATTTAAGGATTAAATCACCTCACTCCTCCATTTTTGTTTTTGTTTCTTTGTATGAATGTTCACGCATCATACTTAGAGGATGGTACTGTTTTTGATTGCGGTACAAATCTCACCTTCAGTATAGCCATTAGGCCAGTGGACACATGATGAGCTCTAGAAAGGATACTTTTTGAGGACGACACTAGTATATAGGAGAGACTAGGTCAGACTATGAGGAGGACTCTTTTTGGGGACAACTTTTGACATCATTTAATCTTTTACTAGTTACTTAGGTATAGGGTTTAGTGTACACACTACTGTAATCTAGGACTTCTCGATTTTGTTATGGGGTAGTCAGTATATTTTAGTTATGTAAATACTTTATGATGATTACTGTGGTACCTTGTTACTCTACATGTATATTTTATTATGATTTTGAGATATGGTAAATCAATTTAATTAAAATATGTGTTATGAATCTAATCAAGTTTTTAATAAAGACATAAAATTTTATTTCAAGTATTCAAATTAATCTTGAATTTAATAAAATTAAATTTTTTTAGATAAAAATAAATATTAATAAGTACTTGGTTAAATGTTAATATGTTTCAGGGTATTATAGAATCCCTAACTACTTTTACCATCAATATACATTCCTTTTTGAAAAATTACAAACATAGCAATAAATATTGTTGTGTGGTGAACACAAGAGTGCATCTCTAGTGAGCTCCCACGGTGGTCGTTGGTGTTTTCAGTGGTGGCACCTGCAAGGACTCCAATGCTTAAGTCAATAAGAATCTAAGTGTGAGTGAGTATGAGAGAAAGTGTGTGTACCTAATGGGTGTGGAGTCCTTTATATAGTGTGTTTTGAAGGGAAATTCTGTTAGAGCAAGGTGCCACGTGGCAACATGCATTTGGGTGCTTAACTACACGCGTTCCTTGCCATTAGGTGCTTCCCCGCTGTGCTGGGATAGTAAGGGTTTATGAGCCGGGATACCCGAGGCTGTGCTAGCCGGGATAGGTGACATTGGGCCGACTTAGATTTGTAGGTCCAAGTAACCTCTAGAACAGTTGCTCCCAAGCGGGTGATGATTAGAAAAACATCGTCGGCTTAAGAGTCTAAGTCGGCCCCATAATAATTGTCCCCAAGCCAGTGATGCTTAGAACAGGCATCATCGGCTTAAGAGCCTAGAAGAGGGTCCGGGATGATGTTGCCCCCAAGTCGGTAAGACTTTCCGTTAGGAAAGGGTTATCGACTTCGTAGTCAAAAGGTTCGAGTGTCTTTTCATTTTTCAGACAGCTACGCCGTATCTTTTAGATAGTCGAGGCGCATTAAATGTGTAATGATTCGAATTCTTCAACTCCGTAGCGTTTCGAATTCCAAGAGATTTGGTAGTTGTCTTCTGATCCAAAATCCTGGACTTAGGCTTGGCTCTGATATAGGCCCGTAATATAAAGCTTAGGCTCTCACAGTTTGGTACACTTACCCTCATTCTGCTTGTTAAGATTTTTTTTCTTCTCCGTGAGAATACTTTCTACCTCCTGTGTTTTTCCCCTCTAATAAAAGGTGTGAAGCCTGTTGTTATACCTCGATTACTCTTCATCACCAACCGTTTCCTATACTATGGTAACATTCTTGTTCTCGTCTTCACCTTAAATATTCCCTTGTACTCTGGTTTCTTGTGCTGTATTGTGTTTTCGTTTCGTCGAAGATGGACCTGCGTAGACGCGATGCTTTGTCTTCTGCTCGTGGTAGTCGTGGAAGCTGCCTGGGGGATTTCACCACTAACTAACTATTTTAGTTTACGACGGTGCCTTCATCCTACTGCATCAGTCGCCGTGGTCAGGAAGGTGTCGTCGGTAGCCCCGGTTCTTCGGCTGATTTTGTAGCTACACACGAGGGGGGGTAGCGATCTGAGGTAGGTTGGGTAGACAAAGGTCCGCAAGGAGGACTAATGAGCTCCCTATGACAACTAACCTAAAACAACCTTTGCTGCCTGAGATCATAGTCTTTCCTAAGGTCTTAAACAAGTGCTGAAGCCACTTAAAAACCATAGGGAAGCCATACGGCTCGGACGAGGTATTGGAGTATGCCAAAGCCTAGGTACAATATCCAGACTTAATGAGGATTCCTTCCGAGCCGGGCAACACTTCTGGGGTTAAAAAATTGACGCAGCCTAGCGTCGGGGTTGGTTTGCAGTTAAAGCCCCAATCGGCCCCTTTTGATCCTTCTTCCAATGTTTTTGACAGGGAGATGGAAAAGCTGTCAGGAATGTGAAAACTACTCCTGAGGCTTACCATGACGTGACTAATCTGAACGTTGACTGGGTTGACAAGGAAGTGGCTGGGACCCGATCGTGCTTGAACCAGGCAGCCTTAAACACTTTGGTGGGTCGCCTCGAGCTAAGCTGGGGTGCTGCTGAAATGCCCTTGACGTGGTAGCCCCTAGGGATGACGGTCATATATGCTTGCAAGGCAGGAAGGAAAACATGGGGACTCCGTTGGATGAGGCCGAGGCTGCAACGACAGGGTATTATACCCGACTTCCTCCCTATGTACTTAACATTTTTTGAGCACCTTGGAATTAGGCTACCATTAATAGAGTTTCAGGTGTTCGTCCTCAACTTCCTCAACGTCGTGCCTTCACAGCTTCATCCCAACTCTTAGGGCTTCCTCGTGGCGTTCGAAGGTCTGTACAGCCAAGAGAGGGTTGTTTGTAACTAGAATTTGTTTTTGTATTACTTCACCCCGATCTGCCAAACTTACGATAATAAATTTTCCTATGTCTTTTCGAAGCGTTCGAGGTCAGGCGCTGCTTAAACCCTTCCAGGACTCTTACAAACATTACAAGGACAAATTTTTCTTTTTACGCCCCTACAGAGAGAGTTGGGAGGCACTTTTCATGGTCTGTGACGCAGGGGAGAATGTCGCAAAGCCTCGATTCCCTCTATACTAGTCATACGACCATTATTGCTTGGATCTTAATAAGTTTTTGGTTTGAAATAATGACCTGACCCGGAGGAAGCTCGAGCTCGAGACAATTTTTCTGCCATGATTAAGAACTTGTAGGACCATATCCCCTGCCAGTGGTTAATTGGCACCACTCCTGTTGAATACTGCCAAAATTTTGGTGTGTTTATGTGAACTTTTTACATGTTTATTTTTGATTGTCTTGATATTTTGTGCATAACTTGACTAGGTTTATGTTTTCTTGCAGATTCGATGGTGAAATCGAAGATGGCCGAATTTGTCTTGGCGTCCAACAGGATAAGGTGGCTAAACCCAAGGAACCAAGAAGGGCCAAGGGGAAGGTTAAAGTGGTGGAGAAAACAAAGGCGTTTCCCCCTCCCCCTTGACCTCTACAGCGACAAAGGGCATAGTTATCAAGGAAGCCAGAGGTTGGGATAGGCCTACATCCACAAGACCAGCTGCTACTGATGTTACGTCTTCTGATGTTGGCGTGCAAGTCGGGGTCTCAAAAGCCATTCCTGCCGGCGTTCCTTTTGTCGTCATCTCCGGGAAAAGGACTGTGATCGATGACATACTAGAGATGACATACGTGCTGATGAGGGAGGCATTCGGCAGCCAAAACCCCCTAGACATCTTGGCTGAGAAAGACATAATCATATCCCAGCTGAAACAAGCTGAGGAAGGAACATGCTCGACAAAAGAAGAATGCGGCAGTAGGATCACCGAGCTGGAGGAGGTGCACTCTCTAAAGGGGGAGCTGGCGAAGGAGAAAGCTGAAAGAATG